>BMAV01008475.1:18795-33957 GCA_019973955.1 Trichonephila inaurata madagascariensis
TTTTTTCAGGACCATAGCCCCATTTCTTCACCCATATTTAACATTTTTAAATTATTTTAAAGTTATAATTTTTTTTAAATCCCGCACAGCTTCGAGAACTTTTGAGATTCGTTAAAGAAACTCGGACTATAGGTTTTCCTCGTTGAGCTGTTTCATCTGTTACAATTAGTGTGTAGATAGTGGGCTTAGGGGGTGGGCGTTATCACTAAAATTAGAATCCACATGTTTTTCTTATGGGGTTCGATCTTTTGATGACGTAACGATATTACAGAGATAGAAGGATAAAACTTTGGGATCACCTACTACTCTGTATATCGTTGGGATGTACGTGACCATTTACGTCACAGTTGTTCCCCTCCGCGGGGAGTTAATTACGCTTTTCTTTCCCGAGCTAGCCCCGCCCCATTTGCAACTACAGACTCCAGACCGGTTCTAATGGATTCCTTTTGTGTTTTCACACACCCAGGGCCAGTTTCGAGTTTCTGGGTGCCCTGCTTCTATTTTATTTAAGTGTTTTAATTATTTTAAAATGACCATCAGTCGGATGTCTTAATTTTCTCAGGAACGATTCTTCCCACCGAGTCATTCAATATGAGGTCTCAGATGTCACATTCGGTTCACTTCATCTCCAGATACCGTCTGGAACCCCCCATGTTATTGGTCCTATTGTCCCTGTGCGGTGGTGTTTAAATTTAGTTTAATCGTGATTATGTTAGGTTTAGCTGGTCCGATTGACTGAAGGTTAGTATCGTTCAACTCTGCTCGTGACCGCCTTTCGTCTTTAACCCAGTTTGCCTTGCTAAAGATTTTTAGAAAGATTTTAATCTTGTTACGCCAAAGAAGTACAACTTCTTACGTGGGTACATAAGCGTACCCATACTTTTTTTTTTATTATTTATGTGATTCTGTATATTGATTGAATGTAATTCAACGAGGGAGGATGTTCAGTCCGTAATTCTATCTACACTGGTGTGCAAAACTTAAGCAACAGGTGGGTTTATTGCCATAACTTCACGAAAAATCATCTGAGAGACATGAAATTCTGAAATGAGGGAGAGTATTATGTACGTAAAGGATGACGAAAGCATCGGCGCTGAAAAAGGAATACAACGCATACGGTATGGAATCAAACAAAATCAAGCTTTATTGAACGCATAGTATCGTGACTCATGATTGTCTATCCAACAGGAAGAACAACAGGCAGATGTTCCTTAATATGGTATATGCCCTCCCCTTACTACAATGGTTGCTTTGCACCGTCTCCGCATACTCAGAACAAGCTGGTGCAACATTTCTTGAGGTAGGAGTGCCCATTCCTCAATCAACATCTGTTTGAGTTGTTGGTTGTACTCCGGATGATGTGAGCGTGTGGCAATACGTCTCCCCAAAGCATCCCACACATGTTCGATGGGATTTAAATCTGGGGAGCACGCTGGCCAATCCATTCGAGTGATATCTTCACTTTCCAGCAGCTCCTCAACAGCAAGAGTGCGATGTGGCAGTGCATTGTCATCCATAAAGATGAAGTCTGGGCCAATGGCACCTCGGAAAAGATGCCGATGGGGAAGAAGTACCTCCTCACAATAGCGATCCCCGGTTACAGACCCTCTGTCGAAAATGGGAAGCTCAGTTCCGCCGTTCAGCATAATGCCAACCCAGACAAGAACTCCAGGACCACCATAACGATGTCTTTCCTTGATGTTACTGGGATAAAACCGGGTCCCGATCTCTCTCCAAATCAAAACGCGTTGAGAATCGCTTCTGGTACTGAACCGTCTCTCATCCGTAAAGAGAACACGACTCCATTGATCAGTTGTCCAGTTTTTGTGCTCTCTGTCCCACTGTAAACGGTGGCTTCGGTGGCCATCTTTCAACGGGAGGCAGCGTTCAGGACGGCGGGTGAACAGGCCTCCTTTGTGAAGGCGTCTGGCCACAGTAAACCGCTACACTTGTCGACCTGTTGCTGTACAGAGTTTCTGAGAAATGGCGCTTGCTGACTGCTGTCGAACTTTTTTCGCCTGCAGGATGATATATCGGTCATCCCCTGCAGTTGTCCTCGGGCGGCCACACCAACCTTTCTAACAGCTGTACCTGTGGTTTGGAACGCTTTCCAAGCGCGCGAAACGACACTTTTGTTGATTCCGAACTCTGCAGCTACACTGGTGACAGTACGNCACACCAACCTTTCTAACAGCTGTACCTGTGGTTTGGAACGCTTTCCAAGCGCGCGAAACGACACTTTTGTTGATTCCGTACTCTGCAGCTACACTGGTGACAGTACGCCCCTCCTCCAGCTTTCCGATCATTCTTCCACGTGTGAAGTCATCCAGATGATTTCTTCTAGCCATATTTCACGAACTGACTCACTGGCAATTGCAGAGAATATGGTGAATTGCGTCTCCATCCTTCATTTTATTCTACTGTTGAGCAGCGCGCTCCGACATCACGCGTTTTGCGTACGCTCAAATCGCTTCTGACGTTTTGTTTCTTATATTTCCATACGCATGACGTTTCTACTGACTTACGTGTTCCCTCTACTGATCTCCAGACCTCCTTTTCTGCAATTGCATGGCTATCTGCTAAATTTTTACATTGTTGCTTAAGTTTTGCACACCAGTGTATTTTTGGACATATACGAGGGCTGATGGAAAAAAAAAGGTTACAAGCCGGATAAAGAAATATTTATTAACAATAGAGAGAACATACAAACGAGAATTAAGAGGAATACGTGCCTATCACATTTTAACATAATCACCAAGTCTATTTGACATTTATTAGAACGCATAACAAACTTGTTTAAGATATCTGACTATACGTTCTTAACCGTGATTTTAAAAAAGCGCATAAATGGATAATTTTCATTATATTTAATGTCACCTAGATTAGAATACATATATAAAATTATTTTAAGGACATTTTAACAAAAACAAAAAAAAATATTTAAATACAATATATATTTCCTCTAAAAATTAACTTAGAATAACCTTTTTTCAAAATGTTCTCCTTTTGTGAAAAATACTTGTATTAAAATAATATTTTGTCTGTATATAGCTCAGATCTCTTCACAGAGACTCAACTATGATTTTTGAAAAATTCACATTATTTTCAGAATTACATACAATTGAAATAATTATCGGCTTTTTTTTTCTTAAAATATCTCCTCTCTGTTGTCGTAAAACATGGATAAACCCACTTCTAAGTTATATATTTCAAAAATTCTAGTTGAACCTCTGTACAGAGGTCTGAGCCATATACAGGCAAAATATTATTATAATAGATGCATTTTTTACAAAAGGAGAATATTTTGAAAATGGACATTCTATGTTCATTGTTTGTCAAAATATAGTACTTAAATAAATTTTTATTGTAATACTATTCTTAAAACAAATTTATATACATTTTCTAACCTAAGTGACGCTAAATATCATAAATGTTATCCATTTATACGCTTTTGCAAAATCAAGGTTCCGAACGTAGTCGGATACGTTAACCCATCTTGGTTGAAATCAAGTTCCTGTCCATTGAGCGAGGTCTCGATGGATGTTTTCACTGCACTGTCTTGGAATATTGCAGCACATCAGAAACTATATGCTTCAAGCTACCATAACTCAGTCCCAGCATCTCTGACGAAATTTCGCACAGAGTCACCCGTCGTTCATTTTGAATCATTTCTTCAATTCGTGCCTTGAAGAACTTGGCGGGCCACTAACCGCTATATCGAGGTTTCTGATATCCTATATGCCTGATTGAAAAGAGTGACACTACTTCGCTACATGTTGTTTGCTAATTGCTTCTTCATCATAAACGTCCGTGATTTGATTGTGAATTTTAGATGCGAACACATTATTTGCCCATAAATATCGAATCTCGTCTCGCACTTCCAAACAAGACCAATTTCCGAAGCGTCTTGAGATTTCAATTATCCTGGACCGTTTGGGACAAGAGACCGTATGACAAGAGCCATTTGTCTCCTTTTTGGTGAAACAATATTCCTCTACAATATGTAGTTTGCAAATGCTGCGTCTTGCAAACTTTTTTTCTGGCCATTCCTGGTATAGTTATAAGCATTCGTTTAGATATGTTTTGTGTTTATCAAAAGACGCCTCTTTATCGAGGTGTTGATGAAAAATTAGAAGTACTTATAAACAAATGGTCTTCGAATGCATTTTCCAGTCATTTAAAAATACAACATTTAGAATTTCAAAAAGAACTATTAATAAATGATTTTTTTCTAGGAAGGACCAATTAAAGTGATAATTTTTTTTCTCATAAGTCTTAATTAAAAAGAAAGAAATTAAATTATGTTGAAGTAATAATACTTTTTTAGGATTTGGGGAATATAGAAAGGTTAAAATATTGCATATCAAAATTGAAATTGTGTATTCCCCTAGCTCAATTTAATTTTTTGTGATGTTTCAGATAATAATTGCTTCAGATGTTTTTTTTTTTTTTTTGTATTTTTTTCTTTTTTCTTCAGTGCCACCCAGAGGTCTACAACGATTTAAAAGGGTCCACGTGAACGAAATAATAATTTGGGGTTCCATAAGGTGTAAATAGGGGTTTATGATAATGACTCCCATTAAACCAAATCGTGACTTAAATTTTAACAGAAAACTTAATCAAGTGTAAACTACATATTTTACCTATATTTTACACATTTAATCACTAAATTTAATGTTAATTTGCAGTTACAAGGTTACAGCTAATTTATATTAAAACAATGACTTTTCGGCGTTTCTTTCCAGAATTAAGATAAAGAAGAAGAATATTGAAGGTTACGAATTTTCTCAACTTCTCACAGACAATCTGACAAGACGTTTTAATCTACGTTCAACATTTAAATGTTCTTTATTTCGATTTTGAAACTAGGTTTGAGAATGCTTTGACTATGGTAATACCACAGTGGGTAATGAATCCATATGTTCACATTGAAAAACAAAAATCATACTACAATACGGACTGATCGGAATTGACGCTTACGAAGATCTTAAAGCAAAGTTAAGAAACCGCTGTCAGTAATTTTGACTTAAAAAGACATACTAGTTTCTTGTTACGAAGTATGGAATATTGTGAGAAAGTTTTTAATTGCTTAAAAAAAGAAGTTTGAGCACGTTTGTCTTTGTCTAAAAAATTAACCTAAACACAACTTACAGAGAAGAATTAGGATTATACCTGACAATATTGATACTAAATGCTGAAAATTTATTATTGAAACACCAGATTCATTCTTCTCATTTAAAACATTTGTTTTTTAATTTATATATTCATTAAATTTTAATTTAATTAATTAAAATGTGTTTCTTAAGTTTTAAGTACTGCATGTCACAACTGCTAGTAATTTAATTCTTTAAAAGCAAACAGTAGTACCAGCTGTCGAAAATACACTTAAATTCATAAATTAGTAAAAATTCATTATTTGGTATGCAACGCCTAACCTGCTTACCAAACCGAAAATCATGGTAAGGGATCTAAATGACAAAAAATTTTACAAGCCTCTGATTTAGCGTAATGAGTCAAAGTCAGCAATATAGGCATAGTTGAGAAACGTCTTTAATCAATGTTATTCAACCAATTCGCATAACATATTTCTTTATTTTAAAGTTATTATATGAAAGTATTTGAATGGAGTAATATACTGAAATAATCATAATGACTCCTTTTAATTGCATTCTTACTACTAAACATTAAAATGATTATTTCTTAAGACGGTTAAAGATCTCTTCACACAGATCTCTAAATATTTTTAATAGATGCTGAAAGTATTATTGGTAAAACTATTTTGTACAGATTTATTTTGGACTTTTAGAAAAAAAGAAAAAAAAATAACGTTAAGTTGTATACCTATACTGTTTCTGTTTCACTTTCTAATTTTATTTATTTATCGCAATCATACAAGGGTAAAGTACGTAAGAAATGTATATTGTAAGCCGTGTCTTCCAATATATTTCGCCAAAAAAACTAGATTGTCGTACAATCTTTAGAAGTGTCCACTTGTCTCATTAGCATTGCAAATGCTACATTGAAAAAGTTCACTGTAATGAAGCTCCACGAAACAAAACATGCTAAATTGAGTGAAAACATCAGACAAGTAATAAAAGTCATTGTAAATGAACATGAAATTGGCTTGAAAAATGAACACATTTTTCGTCAACCGCAATTCAGAACTAAAAAATACGTGCGCTAGTAGTAGCTCTATGCAGTTGATAAAATAAAAAATTAAATCTTCAATGACGGAGTGTTTGTTAAATAGTGTTTTACAGACGCTCTGAGCTTTTTATAACATGAATACTCCTCCCATCCCCCTCCTTTTAAATTATAGTTAATCTATTAAAACATTTTGTTGACAAATGAAATAATCATTGAAATACATGAAAAAAAGCTGAAAGGAGTAATGTTTAAATATTTATTTCCTCATGACATTGCCTGTTGAGAGAAACTATATTAAAAATAATTTTAACTTAAATAGTTAGAAATAAATTGCAAGAAGCAGTGAGATATCTTTAGGTACAGTTAAGTATTTTATTCAACAAATACAGGTGCGAGAAATATCCTTAAGACCACACACAAAATTTGTGTCTTTTTGTATTTCAATTAAATTAGGTGGCACAGTAGGTATGAGTAGGATGTTACAGTATGGTAAATGTAAGAAGAAAATATTAGCAATATTCTTCAATTTTATGAATGAAAATGCTTAGAGGTTTTAATATGCAAAATGGCTTTCGTTTCAAGCATTTAAACAATATTATCCAATCCATTAGAAACATTTTGCAGGTGAAAGGGTAAATAGAAGCTTCTAGAGTTTGTTTCGACAAACAAAATAAAATATCTATTACTAAAAGTAAAATTATAAAATTTTTAGTTAGACGAGTTAAATATAAAACAATTGACTAAATTTAAAAAAAAAAAAATTAAAAAAATAAGGATTATGAAAAGATTTGTAGCAACGTAGAAGTATTTTTTTTTTGTCTTAGCTTATTCGATATACGATTATATACAAAAAAATGTTACGTTGTTATCTCAGTCCGCCTGTTCCTGATACCTCTTAAATACTATACATCTTATGAATAATAAAATGAGATAAATATGTATTATATGATGTATTAGAACCAAAACTGAAAGAAAAACAATACCTGTCGAATATTTATAACTTTTTGATGCCATTATATAGACAGCCTTTATTTATAATGCAAAAACAAAATCAATAATATTTATCTATACTTGTATATAAAAGTTTAAAAAAAAATACGACTTAAGAATTATTTAAGAAATTGGCAAAATTATGAGAATTTATCATTTAGCATTTTGTGATTGAAATTTTTTTTATTCAAATTGCACTACGAAATGCATATATTGCTATAGCACAGCTGTATATATTTAATGGAAATAAAGATAAGTATACTTAAAAAGTATTAAAACTTATTTTATTATTTATCTTTAGAAATCTATTGTATGTATGCAAAATTTGGATCTATCACATGTATACACGTACATCACGCGTGTTAGTGTGACCTCTCTCTTGTAAAATCTTGACTATCCGATGAATGTTTGAAGATATATATCTTTTTCTTTATTTTAGGAGAATTACTTTATTGCTACAACTTGTGCTGTGCCGCTCCTGTGTGATTTTGCATACATATCACTAACTTTATTTTATTGCACATGGAAATTTTAATACACTATATATTTTAATAATTTATATATTTTTTATTCAACAAGCCATATTTTTATTTTTATTTCTTACATATCTCTAATATATTTAACTTGTTATTCTTCATGACCAAATTTCCTACAATTTATGTTTTGAAATTTTTTTCTAACGCATTTAAGTTGATTTGAATTTTATATACTGTAACATATATTGTTTCAGATATATTTTATTTCTCTTCGTTTGTTTTCGTTTATGTTTAAAATAAAATAGTTATAAAATGCAACAAATATTTAAACATAAATAATTAATTAGAAATGGTGCAATATCCATTAATTTCTAGACAATAATTTTAAATTCAGCCTAATTTTCACTTGATATATATGATTGTTTCAATTTCTTGCAGATACTAAATTGATAAAAAGTTGAAATATGTATGTTTAATAAAATAATTCAAATTGTTTTTTTTCGGCACCAAAAAAGTCATGTTTTTACAAATATATTAAAATCAATGAAAATTCTACATTTCATTTTAATCCCAAATATAGAAATGTTGGTTTTGCAACTAATATAACTAATTATTATCAGATAAACCATCCAAAATGTTTTTGAGATAATTTTGTCTTGTATTATCCTTACGAAGGTTTTAAACTGGTTTCACGCTATCCCAAATTTTAAAAATTCAAATTATTACTTTCTAATACTGAAATATTTCTCCTCACCTAGTTTGATTTATCGAGTTTCAATATGCTTCTCAGAACATATAATTAGACTGGTACACTAATCATTGGGACAGAATCTTATTTTATTAGTATACCCAGCATAACTATAAACACATTAGCTTTACATATGACAAACTTAAAAGGAACATGGTACGTTATAAAGGAAAATTCGGAATTGCTTGTTTTTCTTCCTATAAACAGTAGAATATTAAAAAAAAAACCAAGACACAAAACGTTTCACAGAAAAAAATGCGCTCAGATAAGTTTAACAGTTTAAAGAAAAACAAAAATCAAACAAGCAAAAACATAAAATTAAAATTGATTTTAACAAAGGCTGCAATAAAACATAATAAATCCAAGATAAATGTGATTTTTTTTAAGAATAAAACAAAGACATCTCTTCGGAAAATAAATAGGAACATTACTAAAGTTATAAGACAGCACGCTCATTACACTTTTGGGGAAAGCCTTTCAGTAATTTAAACAAAAATCACTTTAATTAAATGAAAATGCTTCTTTGTATTCTTAAAAAAATGATTCAATATCCAATTGCGCCTGAATGAAAGGTATGTCTTAAATGATAATTATTCTATGTTTTTTATTACCGAAAGATTAAAAAATTTTCCTGAGTTTATGTTTACGCTTATCGTATTTTTTATTGTAAGACATTTATTTATGTATTTAATATATATTTTTTTAGATCTTCACAGATTAATTTTTTAGATTAATATAATAAATATTACTTCTCGAAATGCTAGTTCAGTTTATCTTTCCTCTCATTAAAGATAAAATATTTTAAGTTTTTAAGAATAAATTTTGAGGGTTTCGCATCCGACTTAAGACCTGACTGGAACAGCTGCTCATGCACCTCAGCACCCAATATCCCAAAACCTGAGTCGGGCGCATTAGGCTTGGTTTTTCATAGGCTGCTGTACCATTGAGTTTAGTTTAAGAATATATTTGACGTATAAAAATTACCAGATTTTAACATTGCTAATTACAAGCTAAAAAAAATTGAAATTTTAGAAAATGAATTGATTATGATTATTTTAGCATTGTTTACTGACTATTCAGAAGATGAACGCTTATTTCCTCATAATTATGCCGCCTTTAATGTTATGAAAATAAATATAAATCTTTATATGTTAAGAAAGAGACAGAATAATGTATTAAGAAAGAATCACTTACAGAGATTCTTAAATATCTCTCTATATGAAAAATGGTTTTTGAAAAGCAGTAATAAATTTGTTTCGCACTATCGCAATAATACCAACGTTCAAAATAACTCGCCAAGTTGGCAACTCCGAACTAGGTTGCCAAATCAGTCGTAATCATTGAATTGGCAACCATATGCTTCATTTCAAATGATGTCAAAAATATCTATGAAACAGTATATTATTTCAAGCTTCTGCAGAAAAATATCACAATGTTTGTCTGGATTGGAATCGCTGCGGGAGAAGAAAGGCATTGCTTATATAAAATACATTCAAAATCAATAGAACTAGATATTCAATTTTCCAGAAAGCCGCAAGAGCTAAAGGTTTATCAAAGTTTGAATGATTTATCAATAAAGTGTAGGATGATGTAGCTTCACTAAGGAACTTAACTGAAAAGGAGCTCCAAGAACGAATTGTCTGATGAAACGAAAAAGTAAAACTGCATAACACATGTAAATTACAGTTTTTTCAATTTGAGAAACAAAGGATGAACAGCTGTATAAATTGTACGATGGAGGTTTGTCCAACATTATGCAAATATGGAGAGGACACCACACGAGTTTTAATAAAATACATACCGTAAAATCTGGCGTATAACACGCACTTTTAATACAAAAAATATGATCAAAACTTAAGGGTTCCCTTTATACGACGAGAAAAACAATAGCTTTAAAAATAATGAAAAAGAGGAGCATATTTTTTTTACTTTTATACGTATCGAAATATTGTTTATTTAAAAGAAATGACATGCTTTATGAAGTAAAACAGTTGTAGTTCTAGAATTATACTATTTTTTTCAAAATTCTAGGATAAAACCTGGAATAAATGACTTCAAAACATAAGAATAATATATACTAACATAATGTATACCTAAAAATTAAAAAAAATCGGCTTGAAAATATAGGTGCGCATTATACGCCGGATTCTGCGGTAAATAGTTTTATTAATTTTTAGAAACACAAATGTTCAAGTATTATAATCTATTAAACGCAATAAACGTAGCAAATGCACTTATAAGTATCTTACTTCTTTTAAATTTAATAAGAACTCAACAATGAAGTACATTTATGTCTGGTTAAAATAAATTTTTCTATCAGGGTACTGTTCGCATGTGAAGAATTTAGTATTTCAGCTTCAATCGCATTATATATATATATATATATATATCATACTTTCTATGAGTTTTTATATACTTCGAATTTTTGTTTATTTTTTTATATTTCTTTAATTTTTTTTTTTTTGTTTTGTTTGGTTTTTCCTACCGAGTTGCAAAGGGGGAAGGTTGGCGCCTTCAAAATAGTTAAACCCCACTTATTCGGTCCTAAGTCCGAAATTGCTTTCTGACTCGCTAGGTTCCTTTGTATAGTTCCTTTTTTGTATTTTTCTATAAATTTGATCTTCATGTTTTGCTTTTATAGTTTTATTACGTTATTTCTTTTGTTAGGTTCATTATCTTTTATTTCTGGTTTTTGATATATTATACAAATTACTTTCGTATATATGTATAGCATATCTTTAATTTTTTAATTTTATATAGAACTACAGTAAATAATTTATTATAAGAATTACCTGGATATTATATATTACTAAAAAAAAATGCATTCATGAAATTTACTGTTAGAAAAATTCCAGGTAATTTTTTAGGAAGCTTCAGTACAAGATTTCTAAATTTAGCTTCACAATCCCTTTTTGGTATAACGAATATTTCATTTTAAAAGAATCGTTTCACATTAAAAGAATTTCAAAAGAAAGAAATTGTTTTAATTGAAAATTCCAAATTGAGAACACAATCACCGAAACGGGCATACTTTCCCTTTTTTTTAGCGAAATAGATATCCCAACCTCGTTTCCGATCAAAAGAAAGCCTCTTCGATGAACATTTGAAATAAAACCGATTTATCACTTTTCCGGAAATGAAAAAGAAATCTATAACGAAACCCTTAAGCCTAAATTGTTTTTTGAGTACTCCCAGAAGGGAGAAAAAGAAACATTTTATTCTTGAAGACAAAGAAAATGGTGACAAAAGGCAGGGTAGTCACGCAGAACTGAATCGGGCAAAGGTAATGTTTGGATAAGCCCGGCTTTTTCTCTTCAATATTTATTTTAAAGACATATTTTATGTGTATAAAAGAATCGGAAAGTACACGAACATTGCTTTTTTTTTTAAGTTTTCTAGAAAAAAGTTAATGCCTTTTAAAGTAACTACATATTACACGTATTTATTTAAAGATTTGCTTCAAAAATAAAAGCATGCAAATGGAGAAAGAGATGTACAGGTTAGAAAAGAAAAGAAAGGAAAAAAAAACACAGCATATTTTTAAAAGCATGATATATATTTCATGACACAGACTAAATCAAATCTAATGATTGTCATTTTAAAGTATTAATATTACCGTAAATTCCGGCGTATAACGCGCACTTTAAACATAAAAAGTAAGAAATAAATTTACAACTGTGCCTTATACACCGGTAATAAAAACGATAGTTTTAAAATTAACAAAAGGGATGAACATGAAAAAATTTACTTCTACACATAGAAAAATACTCTTTTTTTTTAAAAAAAAAGAAATGACATGTCTTATGAACTAAAAGATTTACAGTCCTAGAAGTATACCATTTTTTCAAAAGTCTGAGATAATTCCTCGTATAAATGACTTCTAAGCATAAAAGCATTGTAGGCTAACTTTTCAGATTTCTTCGTAAAATAGGGTGCGCGTTATACGATAAATATACCTAAACATTTAAAAATGCGTTTTGAAAAAAGTATAGGTAAGCGTTATACACCGGTGCGTGTTATATGCCGGATTTTTCGGTAATTACAGAAATAGAAGTATTGCTGAATTACAATAGTTTCAAAGTATATGCAGTAAAAATACATTGCTACTATTAATGTTGATGAAAAATTTATAAGCTGATAATTTATGTATTTCGATGGAGCACAAAGTGTATTAATAATTTTTTTCACTTATTAGAGAATAAATACGAAAGCACCACAAATCAGCATAAAACATTAAGATTACATCAGAATTTAGTTATCCATTATCATACATTATTTATTTTTGCAAAGATAACAAAATATGTAAAATGAGAAAAAGAAAAAAAAAATACGCCGTGCACTTTTTTTGAAAAAAATAATTTAATGAAATTAAAAATACTTCATCTTATTTCCAAAGTATAATTTTCTTACAAAATGCAAAACTAACTTCTTTTTTGGAAACAATTGCAATTAATTGTGTGCGTGACTAAAAAATAATAGTTTAACTTGAAAAACTACAACTTAAAAATATTTAGATTAGTATAAAATAAATTTAATGCCAGAAAAATCTATGTATATGTCCAAATATTTTGTAATAAAATAATAAATACCTAAAAGTATCGAAGATGTATTAATTCTCACACGATGTAATCAAAAGTATAAGGACATTTCTCTTAACAACTCGCACAGAGTAGTTTATTTAAGTTTTAAAGGTCACATCTAGAAAAGTAGAATAAAGAAAAATAATGAGTACAATGAGAGGAATACCCAAAAAATAATTCTGAAGCTGGAGAAATGATCACAATTGCCTCAATTGAGCAAAATCGGTTCAAGATGTTTCAGGTTTGCGGTATACGATGTTATGGTGAAGTGAACAGGTACAGAAGTTACAGTTGTATAACAATGAATTGAAAGATCATATCGTTTAGCAGATAGGAACCACAGGTAAAAGCTAATTACATGGGTGTTCGGCCGTGCAAACTTCTTAAAAAGCCCATGAATTTATTAGATACAGTATAGGTGCAATGGCAATTCGTTTTAAATTTCGAAATCTTGATTTTCAACGCAAAGCTGTTGCTTGTAAGTGTTGAATAGTAAAAGCCGTTAGGTAGCGCTGTTGCAGTGAGACGCTTCTATTTTGAAGTAGTCTTGTGGCATTAGTCAGTGCATGTATCTTTCTTAAGATGTAAACACACTCTCTAGTGAAACATTCTCGTGTCGAAATTCTAACTTGTGAAATATGCTATTACTTGTGAACTATGATATTACATGTGAAATATGCTATTACTTGTGAACTATGATATTACATGTGATCTATGCTATACATATGAATTATTCTTTTCATATTGAAATATTCTTCAGCATTGAAATATATCCAGTAATATCAAATTGAACTTGGACTTTCATTGAATCAATTTTCTTTCAACAGACTGGAATTCGAAACCAAAACATTCAGTCTTAGATTACAATTTATTACAGTACGCTAAATTCATCGCTAATTCGCTAATTCGCGCATTCTTCAGTAAGTAAAACATAACTTAAACAAATGTCAAACATTGTTTATAGTGTTGCAAGGGTTTACAATACTGACTCCTTGATGTATGAAGCCAAGCATTAATACACAATGAATCAAAGTACAGAGTCTGACAATTCAATCATGACCTTGGTAGTCTAGTGATAAAGGTGTCGGATCGTGTCAGGCATGTCACAAGTTGAGCCCAGAACCACTAAAAAACGCCCTGTAAGGGAGCAATGCAAGATATATCTGTCGCATAATTAAACGCCCTCCCATTTGTGTGGTAATTAGGAGCGAGGTGCCCTCTCAGGGGTCATCCTCGTCACTTGACCATGGTTCAAAATTACGAGGTCCGTCGCCAAAAGCCCTCGTGTAGCTGAACACTGAGACGTATATATTCACTCAATGGCAATCAAATGATAGACTGATTGCCTGAATTATATGATAAAGGTTTGAAGGTTGCCGTAAAATTTGTAGGTGGATGAATAATGATTTGTGAATGTTTTCCAATGTCTTCCTGAGATTTTTGGTTCATGTGCAAGGAACTTATAAAAGACAAACATGTCTTATTTTAAGGCAGTTCCATGTTGTTTACATTGTCGACATTTTCATGATAGGGTTCAGTCAATTTCAAATGAAACAGACTTCTGACCCTACTATACATCTTATTCAAACATGATTTGTTGATTTGAATGTTCAGGTTTAGAATGACCAGTTTTAACCACATAATCGTTTACGGAATGAATTAAAACGACGTTGTGATCTAGACCACAACACCTCAAATCAGTGACCAAGCTAACCAGTGTTTTTCTGTAAAACAATTATTATTCTTCACTGAAATATTCCGAAAATTAGAGGATTGCCTTCCCCACAGAGCGATAGCTGTTACTGAAGAAAATGTGACCGAACATCATACCACTTTCCGACTTATCTGAGAAAAACAAAACATGCAGGTGTATAATCATACAGTGCTTTTACAAAATATCCCTTTTAATATCTGGAAAAATATGTTTATAATATGGCGGTTGTTGCGGAAGAATATTTGATTCACTGGCCAAAAGAAAGAAAAACAGAATACTCCTGTCGACAATATTTGGGGATGATTTGAAAGGCAAATGTTATCACTAATTAGTCGGATTTGGAGACAAAGAATAATGCCGCAGTCGAATCAATTTCTAAGTTGAACATTTGAAACAACATATTTCAAAGCTTGCAGAGTAATGGTTGTCAATTCAGATGAAGTGAAAGTAAACACATGTAAGTAATTATATATATGTATATATATATATATATATATATATGACAGG
>BMAV01008475.1:34316-49645 GCA_019973955.1 Trichonephila inaurata madagascariensis
ATTTCTACACTCTTTCCCTACACGACGCTCTTCCGATCTCTTGGCTTTATATATATAAGTATAATAAAAAAAAACTGAATAAAGTCGATTTCGAATTTTGTTGTATAGTATAATTCTAGTTAAACCTAACTAAAAGGTTTTTCTTTTTTTTTTCACGTGTTTCTAAATATTTTTTGTGCATAGTGATAACAAAGTTCTTAATTAGTGATTTACGAAACACCTTATTGTACTAAAATAAACTCATTTGTGTGTGTGTGACCTTGCCAGTACCAAGCAAGGGCGACTCATTGAGACTTCTTGCAGAACCTCGGATTTGTGGTGCGAAAGCATGATACGCTACCACTCAGCCCCTAGACTTCAAATATGTTATTATGTAAAGCAAATATATTGTTTTATGATTTTATATTCTATTAAATCTTTTTATCTTATCTTATAAATACAGTACGGATTTATTTGTTATCTTCTTTGAAAATCTTAACTTTAAAATATCAATATTTTTCATCTATATTATTAATCTAATTTTCTTCAATATTAGTTTAGAAGATATTTTTAATTAGGTTTTGTTTTATTTCTTTTTGTTAAAAAAACCATAAAGCAGAACAGTCTGTTTTATACCGAATTCAAAACTAATTTACTCTTTGTAAAATGAATCCATATAGCTATTTTAATTTTAATATATTTATCACAGGTAAAATGGACTAGTCTTTAGATATTACTTTTTTTGGAATATAAACTACAAAATATAGGGAGCAGTAGCTGGTTATAAATCAATAAAAATATTACGTGGAGCTCAGAGGAATATTTCAGCAAAAAATACTCTTAAGATCTAAAGTTTAAATCGTAGTAGTGTAGAAAAGAAATAAAAAAATAATTAAATTTTAAAAATTTAACTAACTTATTTTCAGCATTCTTTTTTATTGATGTCAAAGTTAAATGTGCCAATGGAATTTATATTCTAACCCCTTTCCACATAATACGCTTTTCCGGTACAATCAACACAGCTACACCATTGAAGACCCAACTTGTTTCCATTCCTTACCTGCAAAGCCTGTTAAATGACAAAGTGTGAACTGGAAACTGTAGCATTGCTCATGGTATTTTAAATATTCTATGTTCATATGTTAGCCCAGTTTTTACTATGGTGAATACTTTATTTTTCCAATTTGTCAACAATCTAAAATGCGTGTTTTCGATAATTTGTGCGAACGATTTTAGTCAATCATACATTTCTAAATGCTATGCCCTAAAATCTTTGGAATCAGGACGAAGCAAAAATAATTGACATACTTCGAGAGCATATTCAGACTCTATATTTGAGTGCCAAAGTGTGCTATAGTTGCTAACATTTGTGATGGGTAGCAATGATAATACTCATTTCTTCATATTTTTGTTTGTTTGTTTTAACGGGATTTTTATTTAAATTATTTTTTCCCGTTAAATCACGGTGTTTCTTTTAATATACCTAGATGTTGCGCATTTTAGACGTCCAAAAATGTATAAATTTTTAATTTAGTAAAAAAAGATTTATATTAATTAAGATTGTAAAATTATTTATCCACGTGTGCTGTTTACTTAAAGGGACACAATTTAATCATATTTTCACAAGATATCTTTCACCATAGTGAGTTCTCATTGCTATAATAATATCTATTTAGATCTGTATATTCAATTTGATTACAAATTCATGACATAATCATTAATATAACTGGATATCACCTATAAAATGGATACCACTATATGAAATCCTTAATATAAAGATATACTGGTAATCAGTAAATTTATAAGGCATCAGATCAAAAGTGAAATACATTTTTAGAAATCTCTAAATAATTTTTAGATATTTTTTTTTACTTCTTTTTATAAATGATCAAAATAGTCAGAATTATACATATTTTTTTTTTTTTCATTTTTACATTGTGAAAAAAAAATAGCAAATATAAATTAGCGTGACTTTTAAAGAACATTTAATTTTTAGAAGGATTTTGTGTATAAAAAATCATGTTCATAAACACTAATGTAATTAAGGTGAAAGTGATTGGTTTGAACCAAGAAACTAAAATTACTGTACGAATATATGGATGAATTAGTGTCCAACCTCATGAGTATTTTAATTAGTGAATGTTAACTCACAATAATACACTTTCAATTAAATATCATTTTTGTTTTTTGCTTTGTTGTTCCGAAACTAATGATTGATGTTTGTTTTATAGAAGGAAGATATGTCTAGAGATATAAACCTTAAATTCATTATAATTTACTCACGCAACGAAAACTACAAATGAAGGAATTCCTTTAATTAATGCATAAAATGAATTTTTAATAGGCACCATAAAAACACAATTGCAATTTGTGTTCTGTCATCATTATATCTATATGTTAGTGGGTAGCTCATCCGGTAAAGTAGTTATGGACACTGAGTGCTGTGCCTTTGGGTCTAGGTTTGAATTCTGGAGCAGATATGTATGCTTGTAAATGTATAGTGCCTTCGTTGCTTGGGATACTCTAAATAGCCGTCGAGCCGCATGTCTCTCTTCAGGTTGGTGGAAGGGGAAGAGAGGTGGGAGGCCCTTGGCCACCCGCAGGGTGTTTTCCCTCGAAATCGAGATGGAACCAAGCAAAGTCGTACTGCTACCTTCATGGCGAAGCTTAGGCTAACAACAGGCGTAAGAATCTAGCTCTTATCCGCAATGAATATCGTGAACAAATATCTGATGTTACTGACGATCGGGTGGCATAAATAACAACATAACATCATATGTTAGTGGTATATCTGGATGATTACTCTAATAATGAGGATTACTAAAACAGTAAAATATGTTTATAATTATAACTTATTATCTCGCTTGTACATCTTTTCTATGAAGATTAAATTGAACAATACAAACTTATATTAATATATATATGTCAAGTCTGGAAAGTTTAATTTAAACTTTAAAGCAGTGTTTCTCAAACTGTGGGGCACACCCCCTATGGGGGACTGATGATCTTACAAGGCGGGCGCGAGCATATCGAAAATAAAAGATTTTTTAAAAAATATATCAATTTACTAAAATTAAATCAAAACAAAATACATTGTGAGATAATAAAAAATACATATTTACAATGATGTAATATACTTATAAATGTATCAGCACTACAATATGTATTTGATCAATAATTCATCATTAATAAGTTAATATTGCGTTTTATAATTACTAATGACCCCATGGGCTTGGCTTATACAAAATTATATGCAAAATTTAATACTTATCTTGCACGGTTTAGAATTAAAGACGTATTGCTGCATTAGAGTCAATGTAAATGATTATCGAATTCAGTAAATTATTATTGTATAGTGGGGGAGGGGGGCACCATGGAAATTATGATTGAAAAGTGGGTCGCAAGCATCCAAAGTTTGAGAAGCGCTGCTTTAAAGGAATAATAAATAAAAATATTGCGTACTCTTTACTAATGTTTAGGAATTTAGAGTGAGTAGGACTATTTAAAAGCAGACGCGAGTAGTGTGATCTGATGTCTCTTTTCTGTGTCAATGTTCTTTCCTCAAATTAGTAAGGAGTTAAGTTACAGCGACATTTTAAAAGTTTTTACAATGCTACAATAAAGTTTGTTTTTATTAAAGAAGATGAATCTAATTATATAAAAGAGCCATACATACATATATATATATATATATATATATATATATATATATATATATTGTGCAGCTTCCCTGAATTGTTCGAAATAAATGTAAAATTAGGTTTCTGAAAAAATGCCTAGTTAATTTTTAATTCTATAATTTTTTCTCTGATTAATTATGTTTATTTTTTCTTTCTTATGTTTTAACCTTAAACAAGATTCGATAAAGTATTATATTTTATTTTTCATTCTTCTGTAATTGAATAAATCCTGGCATACAGAAGATATCCTTTCTTATAAATATATGTATTTTTTTCTATTTATATTAGTCTACTCAACTATCTTCCTTTGAAACTTACCACATCCTACATTCCAAGTAAATAATTGTGAATAAACAACAAAATGGCTCTCCACTACTAAAATATTTTCGTAAGATAAAGCCAGGGAGGAAAAAAGGAAAAAAAAAGTTCCTTTGGGAGACATAAAAATGCACAGCTTGAATATTTTCTTCACGAGTTAACATTTCTCCATCTCAATGAAGCTAGTATTCTTTTACTAATACATGTTAGCGTGTTAACTCAAAGCAAGCATATCCTATGAAGTTCCACCTGCTCCCAGAATAAGTTGATAGTTTGAGACATTTTTCTTTTCCTGTTTTCCAGACTTTCACAAAACTTGCCGACTCCGTTGTTATTTTTTGATCCAGTTCAAAAGTCTTGCTAGTGTCATGTTTGCCAACAGCACCAGATGTGCAGGGGGACATCGGTCGTAAAATATGTACTGGTTATAGTTCTAAAAGACACTGCGTGTTGGAAATATTAAATATTGGGCAATGATTTAAGATTTATGGAAATTTGATTGTATTTTATAGAATAAATTTGAGTGGCAAATAAATATGTACACATTTCTTGATTATTTTTTACTCAATTTGTCATTAAGCATAATTCCTTAAGTAGAAAATTTAAATTAAATGATATGTCTTTAACCATCTACAAACAATAATGTGTAAATTTATTTTCATTGAAGAGTTTTCATTGTTTCTATTAACCGCCAAAGTTATTGTGGGGAGGAAGAGCAGAGAGAGAGAGAGAGAGAGAGAGAATAATAAATCAGTTTAAACAATTTTTTGTGCCGCTAGTGTGGCTATAAGGACATCACTCTTAAGAATTCAAATTGTATTATTGCATAAGGCACATTCTTTTAAATACGCGATAAGGGCATTTATGAGTTCTTGCTTTAAAAAATGTCGAGAAAAAAGATTGAAAAAATTCGAACATTTAATGGGATTATAATGCTTTTTGCGTATACATAAAGATAAATGGAATACACTTTTTTGAAATTAAAATTTAATAAAATGCGTTCATATCCAAATACTTCAGACTTAAATTTACTTGGACATATGAAAAAGTATTAAAATAATCTTATTTAGGTCTTTATTTAAAGAACAAGTTAAACGCATACATCTAATTATACCCATTTGAATGAGACACTAACATGTTCATATTTGGCTAGCAGTATAGTGAATTATTTGTAAAACTAAACTTTCACTTTAAAATTCAGGGCACTTAAGTAGTATTTATAAGCCAATAATCTAAATTAATTAATTAAAGTTATATTTTGAACCTCTTAACAGAGAAAAAAAAGTTAAAAAATATGGGTTACATAGTTAATTTTATTAATCTAACTCGTTCAAGTAAAAATAGTTACAAAATTATTATATTTAATTTCTTTTAAAATAAAACAAATATATATATATATATTTTGCATATTTACAAAATGTTTAGCATAGTTCTCTATGCACTAGTAAAAAATTATATTACAATGTGTAAAATGTTGAAAGTAGTTCTGAGTAGAATGCTTTAATAACTGGAAGATAAAGAAAGAGAGAAATAGAGATTTTTAACAAATAACTTCGTGACACGTCAAAATCTTATCTTGACTGCGAAAAAGAACCAATGAAAAAATAAAAATACATACCCTTATGTTATTTAAAGCAAGCAAACAGTTAAAGTAAAAAACGAGTTGTATCTTTTCCATTAAAGATTTCACTCAAATAGCTTTTAAAAATCTTAAAACAACACTAAAAGATTGATAACCTTTATTGATTTTGATTCATCTTTGAAGTTATTTCAGGCCAAAAGCAAATACATAGCATTATTGTTTTTATGAATGTAGCTAAAAAAGGAGCTAAAAAAGAATCCATTTTATGGATTTTGAAGTGTCATATTGCTGTAAACGAGCAGCTTTTGCACTGTTTAAGCCGAACCAAGTACTTAACTTTCCTTATCGAAAGATCTTTATATTAGTGTTTTCTCTATTTTTTTAAACGATTATATTGTCCTTAAACACATTTTTATTTGTGTGTGAATACAGAAAGGTAAAATCTTTTTATATTTTTGTTGTTGTTGAGAAGTACTGAATGAATGAATTTTCTTATAAAATATTTAATTATTAAAACTTCATAATATTAGGACCATGGTATTATTTTAGCACCAGAAGAGTTACCAGAAGCTTCCCTGAGAACAACAATGGCTCTTCAACTTCAAAAGATGTACAAGCATCTGGCTAAATTAATTTACAATGCCTAAATTTCAAATCATCTACCGGTTGATTCAAAATTAGTGTGACAAATTTTAAAAGCAAATAACTGTTAATGATGATTTTTATGGCTTTGCAGCTAGTTATATTTTAAAAATGAAGCATTTAAATTACCAATCGAACTATTTTTATTGAAAAAAGTAAATTATTGCTCCGAAATTAGAAACAATACCCTAAACAAAATTTTACATCTTTTGAAGTATGTTTTCTAAAATCCTGTTGTAAGTAAACCATGTAAAAATCAGAATAGACATTTTGCTAATGGATTACAATCTAAACTTCGTAAAGAAATACAATTTGGCTGGAAATCAAAAGCTCCAGGAAAAAAAATGTAAACTAAAGAAGTCCTTGAGGAAATAGAAGGAAAAAAGAAGCCTAAATTACCTTAACGCTGTAGAAAATCCTCTGCCTCAAAGAACATTAATAAAGAAGCTGCAAGTACCATAATTTACAATTTGTTGTCAAATAATGAAAATTAGCTATAAAAAAGTGAATAAATTAGTCTGTCTTCAAATGTCTGCTAAGTCCTTAGAAAAACGAAGAAAACCTTTTAGGCCTTTGTATTTAATATTACGTAAAGGCAGATACAAAGCATGGCTATCTTCGGATAAAGCACTGTTTCATTTGTCATTCACAATTCGAAAAACGAGGATACAATACATTCCACTTAAAAAAAAAAGTCGCAAAGACTCAGTAGTTTTGCAAAAAGTAAGTTGGCCGTCAGGTGTTATGATAAGGATGGAAATGTCCTCTTATGGCTTAACAAAACCATTTATTTTTTAGAACGAAAGGTTAAAATTGATATTAAATACTATCAGAATAAAACGTTTTAAAATATTTGGTCAAAAAAAGTAAATGTCTTTCCTCTCAGAGAAACTTTGTTTTTTATCAAGATTCTGAAACTAAATCATACTGCAAAATCAAATATAAAATGGCTGAAAAATTAGAAAATGAAACTTATGCCTCCTAAGAAATAGCTACCACCACTTTCCTTGACTGTGTTCCTTGCAGTTATTTTTATGTGTATACTTAAAAAAAAGTTAAACAGACATAATGTAAGAACACTCCAAAGGCTTCAATAAGCAATCAAAGAGGAAGTTGGAAAAATATCCCCGAAAAAAGGGTCAGAAAGCCCATTTGGCTTGGCCGAAACGTTTACGCAAAGTTTACTATGCTCAAGAAAACCACATTGGAAATTTCATGTAAATAACTTAATTTGATAAACATTTATGATGCTCTGAAATTGATCACATTATTTTTGAATCAGCTATTATTAACAGTTAAGACAATTAACAATAAAACTTGAATATCACATGATCTACCAACATTTAATTTACCCTCCAAGAAGGCTGTAGTTTTAGAAGATCTACAAGAAATCGAATCGATTTCTTTATCTACAATAAGACAAAACTAACCAGTTAACAACTCTACTTCAACTTCTGATCCAACTGTTGAAATATGTGTATAGTTATTTGCATCAGAAAGGGAAGCAGCATTCAGTGGCATTAAAGCATGTTGTAATTTTTTAAAGAATGGAATCAACTGAAGTCCATTCTAGTGACATTTTTTAAAATCCGGTGCAAGCAATATGAAGAAATACAATAGGAAAAGAACGATATGAGTTGAAAATTCTATGTTGCTTATGTGAAAAAGAAGAAAGCATTTAAGATTAAAGGAGAAATGCTGTAAAACACATTACATAATAGGTGAAAAAATTAAAGTTTTTTTTTATTTTTAATTTATTTATTTTTTTGACGAAGTTTAAATATATAAACTCCACAGTTTTGGTACATGTACCGAAAGCCGATAAAGTCCTATTAGATGGAGATAAGATTGTGGTGATCTTATTATTTGAAAAAAATAATAATAATTTATTCCAAATTAGTATTTTAGTTGACGTTATAACAGATTGACTACCTAAAAACGCTCTTCAAACTGCAACACAATTGCTGAAAAAGCTCCACAGATTAATTTAAGTCTACATGCAATTACAAGAACGTTATACCTATTTGGAGGTCAAGGATTTATAAAGTTTTCATGTGAAAAAAAATACAAATTAAAATGCAAAAAAAAAATATATATTTGTTTATAAAAATGCAATTTAATTTGTAAACAGATTCAATAAATCAACAGCGTGTTTTAACCATCGGCTAGGCATTCTTCAAGAAGTAAAATCCATAGGCACGCGTCATCTCTCTTATTCATAACCTCATACTTACGTTTGACAAATATTTAATAGATTTATTGGTGAAATACGGCATTAAAGCATAAGGGTATATCTAAAATATTGATATAAGGTGCAGGTTTGTTGCTGAAACTCTTATTTTTGTATTATTTATAGTAATACCTACCAATTAAAATAATTAATTTATACTGTAGAATACTGAAGAATGACATAATGGACAAAAGTATTTATCTGCCTGTAGCACTAGAATATTCAATGACCTTTAATAACTAAATGATACAAAGTAAAGGAACTATGATTTGTTAAAAGGGATGGTTGGAAAAGCACAAACTAGGCTGAAAAAAGTAATCAAGTAGGTTCACGTATCAGTTCATATATTCGAAATTGAAATAATGAAAAGTAAAATTGAAACATTTTTTGGTAATCTATAATTACGTCTATAAAAAATAATAATAAATGTACTTAAGGATGAGAATATTTTTTAACTAATTATTTTGGTACGAATTTTTGACATTATTAGGTACATACGTATGTTACACACATCTTAATATAACACATTTAAGATATAATCAGAAATTTCAATTTATACAAACCATATACACATCATATAAAGGTGGTGGCTAGTTATCTCTTTCAACACTACGTATTTGAATTTACTCATTTACTTCTTCAAAGTTGTAGTTATTGTTTTTCTTAGTCTATTGTTTTGAATAGAGCGTTGTACAACATATATTTCTTTAATCGCGAGAGTCGAGATAAACGAGGTATGGGAATGTTATTATCAGGCCATCTTTGTGTGGTACCTCACATATGCATATCGATTTCCAGTAGAAAAACCATCTAAAAAAAAAGAAACGAGTCTTACAGTAGTCGCATATGATTTGTAACATCTGAAATGTTATCGTGGTAAATATGCAATATTAACTTTTTTCTTGAAAAAAATATGAAAAAAAAAATCTCTCTCTCTGTCGCGAGTGGGTATGATCGGAAATAATTTTCTTTCGAATAATTATATATTTAATGAAAATTGTATTTAATTAACAAAAGGAATAATGTGCAATATTTTATCAAAAATCATTATTCTTGTTGAATTTGGAGAAGAGCGAAGAGAATAGACATATGATAACTAAAATATGACACACATACTTGTGATTTCAAAGTATTTAAAAACCGTTGAAAAAACAGCGTTTATAACAGTACCACTGTTAGCAGTTGAAACATTCTCATTTGTGTTCATTTCGAGCTTGAGTTCATCATTCGTAAAAGCTATGAGCGGCTCAGCTTTTGGCAAACTGAAGCGAGTTAAAGTTAAAATCACCACTCAAATCAGGGAAAACGACTGATATTTTTTTTTAAAAGAGCAGAACCACCTTCTTTATATGGTAAAAGTAAAAATGCAGGAAATATTTAATTTTTTTTAACCGTTTGATTCGAAGAAATGTATACGACTACTGAAATCAATGTTTGTCCATTTTCAATTAAGCATTCTGCAGCATTTATTTCCCCCAATATTATAACTAACGGATTTAGAGTCAAGCGCTCGAATGCTTGATGGCTATTAGAGTTGGAACCCCATGCGAGGGTAGTGAAACAACACAGCCACGCACTCTCATTAGTCAAATCAAGTGGCACGCGCTTACGTCACATCCTGTTGCACACATCCGTCCCTTTTCGCGAAATCACTCCCAACAAATATCCAGCAACCGAGAGAAAAGATGTTACACATCAATAATTTGCAAAATACTTGTTTCGTCTTATTTTAGTATACAATGAAAACTACAGTCTATGTTACCGAAAAAAATGAAAATTAATGAAAAATTGGAAAGACATTAAAAATTATGTTGTTGGTTCAGCTTCATCTATAAGATATAAGGGTCCCTCCCACCCGAAAGGTGACGGGGACGACCGCGACATTAGCAAATACGAGGTCCACGAGTGTTGAAAGACCAGTAGAAGAAGGCGCGTTTCCTGTCACCGTAGGGACGCGACATCAAAATTATTTTTGCTGTTCATCTCAGAGTGTCGAGCGCCTAAGAAAGAGTTGATACAATCGTCTGAAAATTTTTAATTATTAATAAATAAATTCATGAAAAAATGTTTAAACTGTATTGCAAAATGCTTTCTTTTGAAAAAAATGTCAACTAAAGGATATATTTCCCTTTTGTTAGTAAATTTCGAATAAATAATTTGTGTGTCAATAACTATTGTATTACTTTTTTCTAAATTTAATAATTAATGATTAACTAAAAAACTATACTTTTTAACTTTTTTTAACTATATATTATTTCCCTTTTTCACTGAAGCAATTCAGGGATTTAATTAAATTACTGACTTTCTTCAGGGAAATGACCCAAAGAGTTTTTAATTTAACATCTTCCGTGAATTGATCATATTCTTTAGAGATTTGATTAAATCCGTAATTCCATATTTTCTGTCTGTCATGACATTGGTATTAATATATGATATAAGTAAACTTCAATTCAACTCACTAGCTACAACTAAAAGTACCTAGGTAATTTTAAAAGAGTTAATTAAAAAAAATTTAAACACTATATATTCAAAAATATGAATTTAAGTTATGAAAATCGAAGGAACTCGATTTTTTTTTCTTATCTATTTTTTGGATCTATCTCAAAATCTTTCGCGTAGATTTTTTTTTTTAAATATATATTCCCACTCCTTGTAAAAAAATATTCTAATAAGTGCAATTGATACTTCTTGTGAATTTATTTCTGTCAAAAAATATTTCCTCCCTAATCTTAAGAATTCAGAAATAATTTTGAAATTATTATTTCTTATATTTGCAAATAAACATATATTTTGCTTGAAAAATTCCTCAATGTTTCAGTTTCACAATTTTTCTTTTATTTTGACAAAACGTTTGAACATTGATATTTAATGAGTTCCATGTTTTAATGGATACTGATTTTAAATTGACAAATGTTACAATCTGATATTCGAACCAATCTTTCTTCAGATTTTAGGAATAATGCATTGAAAAATGGAACCCATTGACATTCTTAATGCATTGTTCCTAATTTTGTTATTGTTCTTAAATGATTTCTTTCTTACTTTTAAACATTTGTACAGTTAAAAAAATATGACGTATGAGATTGTTTTGTTGTATTACACGCTTAAACTACAATAATCTCTCTCGCATTTCTAACAAAATTTTTTCTTCTCTTTCTGCTTTACTGAATTTTAATCAGCTGTCTTATTCTATTAGGAAACCTTATAAAGCACTCTGAGAAGAAAAGAAACAACTGAATTTACTACTTCTTATCTCATTTTTTTTTTACATTCTTTATTGAAAGATGATAATTTATTTAATTTATTAGCTGAGGAATCATTCTAATATGCATTGTTTTTAAATTTAGTGACTTTTACTTACATCCTTGTATTAAACAAATTAAATTCATTAAATGAATAATTCATGTGCAACGTATTTTTAAATATCATGATTTATACATAAATAAAGTCCACAATTTGAAATAGCAGCAGAAAGAAAATTACGGAACTACTAATTGTTTTTTTTACTATATATAAATACTTATCTTATTCATCACTCTGAGTTACTTGTAATTACCAGCATACATGTAATTAATATTGTTTTTCAACATCCAATAAAGTAAACGAATACATTTAAGAGTTTAATTCCTTGTTCTTATCAATCTAAAACCCCTACTAACATTGCCTAATTATCAGGGGTACATAAACAATTAATGTTTTCTCTTATAAAAACTTTTTTTGAAGAAGGGAATAATAAAAGAATTTTCAAACAGTTCCTTGAAAACTCTTTTAATTGTTCCTTTTGTTCAATTAAAGTTAAATGACCCGGAAATCAAAATAATTGAAACATTTTATTTAACTGTTTGTGCAAAGTGTGTTTTTTCACTTGCACTAATGTTTAAGAATCAATTAAGTACTTAGGTGAATTGATTACGAGAGAACACTATTAATTTTATATCATGGAGAACATTATAATAAATCGATATATTATAAAATTTCTTTTGAAAAAAAATATGTTATGCTTTTATTAAATATATATATATATATATGTATGTTTCTAAATATAAGAGTTCGAACACTTTTGAAAATCAATAAATTCATTTCTTAAATTTTTTTTATTATTATTACTTAAAAAAATACATATTACTGCTGTAATAAACTCAAAGTTGGTGTTATCGAGTCATAATTTCAATTCTTGGTTCCACCGAGAGGAGAGGTTAATTCTCCTTGGAAGTAAGCAGGACAGTGATTCTCAAACTTCCACTACTTGCGACCCAATATTCATTAAGAATTTCCATCCCGCCCCCCTTCATACAATAACAATGTATTGAATTCAATAATACTATTCTTTGACTCTAAACTTACATCACGACCTTAACATCTTAAGTGCCACCGACGTATATAAACGTCTCGCCCAAGCAGAGCGATAATTGTCCGGACGTGTATTTACGTCTTTCCGAAGTGTTTATCTTTTCTGTGCACTACTATCCATAAAATTATTCCGAAGGTCATGGAATGCAATAAAAGGACCTTAACAATGTTTGCGAAGGATTTACTTATTTCAGAGGTTTTTGCTTATTTATTCCTTTTCACCCCTTAAATACATCACATATGCTCGTTTACGTAAAAAATGGTGGAATCGGGGAGCGAATCGCCTAACTTTAATTCGGCATTTAAGGGATTAATTATAAACCGTACAAATTATCAAGATAAATATTAATTTTTGTATATAATTTTTATATGAAAATTCCATAGGGTCACTAGTATTCATTACGTATACTATATCAGTGTAAATATATACTTTCAGTAAATTAATAACTTTCTTAAATAATCTTTTGTTTTTGACTCTTCAATATGCTCACCTTCCCCTCGTTGTGTTACCCGGCCCCGTTAGAGGGGCGCGCCCCAAAATTTGAGGAACACTGAAGTAGGGTATCAACTAAAATATTATCTAAGTCGCTTGACCAACGTTGATACATGAAATACGTGGCCAATAACCTTCATACAACTTAAAATTTTGGCATTAATAAAAAAATCAAGTCAAATGATTTTCTATTTTTTTTTGTCACTCATATTGTAGCATGAAATAACTCTAATGAACTTTTACTAAATTAAAATAAAATTGAAAAGCATCTGGTGACTTCTTTTTAGATTAATGGTATTAAAAAATGCATCTTTGTTTGCGCATTTGTTAGTCCTCAAAATTTCCTTACAATGAGCACGCAAACAAATTTCCTTATGAAGTTTCAGGGTTCACATATGTATATGTTTTTTGCCATTACATCTATTTTAAGAAGTCAGTATCCAATTATGAGAAAATTCTTTAAACATGATTTTAATAAATTTTATTTACATAATAGTCAAGGAATTGAAATTAGGTTAAATTCTATATTATTTAAAATTTATATATTTATTCCTTTAAAATGCTAACTGTTTGCTACAAAAATAGATACGTTTTTTAATACAGTTCAATATCTAATATTGTATATCAACATGAAGTTTTTCAATAATGATTAAATGTACCTGAAACGTCACTAAGGATTTTGAATTTCAACATAAACTCTCTACAGAAGTTTTGGTCTGTATGAAGAAATTCATTTGCATTCCTCAACTAATATCATTATGTAGCAATAATAATGCATTATTACCATGCGTAGACTTCTTCACAATCAAAACGCTATGAAAAAAAAATTGTTTTATTGTAAAAGTACTAAAGTGTAATACAGCTGTAATACCTAGCATTACAGATCGGTTGTGAATATTCATTTAAATCAATTGTATTTAAAATTCAGTAATTGAACAGTAGTTCATATATACACTTCTTTATTTCAGTAGATAATTGTCTTAATTGAAAAAATTTACAAGATATTTTAGTAAGGATTTTGATACGTAATCTTCAAATTCCTGAAAATGACCATTGTAAAAATTTGAGTATAATATAATTTTAAACAAAGCAGAATACTCGCAATATATCCATCTATCATCTTCATTAATAGTTAAACGTATGCTTATTTAGTGTGAATAAAAAAAAGTGGAAGGAATAATTGAATATGCTAATTCGCAATAGGTAGTTACAAATGTAAAGCGATTTAGTTATTTAATACGAGGGGAACTCTGAAATTTTTTAGATACTCCTGTGTTTTTAAGTTATACTTACATAATTTTCGGAGTGTTCAATGTAATCTCCTCCTGCATCCATGCACTTTGGTAGACGATTTTTTCCACAAATTATATCTAGAACGTCCGTCGGTGTCGATTTGACGCAGGAAGATGTTTACTTTTGTCTCTTTTTCAGATTTTTGTAGGGAATTTGAAAATTTCTCGTGACTTTTAATCATTTTCTCTGGAGATCACACAGAAAAAGTTGTGTCATTCTAGGTTAAAGAGGAGCAGTTTTAGAACTAAATATACCTAAAATACCTAAGACGTCCTTTGGTATCATTTCAATACCAAGGCAATTTATCATTATAAAAAGCTGTCGTTCAGCAAAATATTATCCACACAGTAGATACTATTAGTAAAACAAACTTCCCAAGGTTCTTCTTTAGCACTCTTTTTTTTTACCTTGAATACAGTGCTATTGAGTTCACCGTACAAATGAATCAATTATACTAAAAAGTGTCTGAGTGTTTTGTTACATAATATTTGCTTATCTGCTCATAAAAAAAATTAGAAAATCTTTCGATTTTTGAACATAGTTCAGAGCAGACACCACGAAATGATGGCACTTAGAAAAATCTAAGTCCTGATGAAATTGAGAAGTTGTTACGAGAGTTTCTGAGAATTAATTAGCTCTAATTTAGATTCTGATAATTGCATAAGATTGAATGAAAGTGGCAGAGAGAGAGAGAGAGAGAGCGAAGAAGCTAAGAACTGTGCAGATGTAATTGAAAATATTCCAGAAAATCTTGATATATAT
>BMAV01008475.1:49655-63306 GCA_019973955.1 Trichonephila inaurata madagascariensis
ACTGTGCAGATGTAATTGAAAATATTCCAGAAAATCTTGATATATATAAAAGGTTAGGGATGGCACAGAATAAACACCACATAATAGTAATGTTCCTGACAAATTTTCGACTCGATATGTTTTGAGGCAAGGCAATGGCAAAACATGCCTCGCAAAAAATAATTTAAAACGCTAGTTTTTTTATGATATAAAGAGTAATAATATGTGATATAATTACACGAAATAATATTAAAAAGTCTAAAAACTAAACCCTACTGAGCAATAGTTCTGCAATTATTAAGTTAAAACAATTACTTCATAAATTTCATATCGCGGTGTCAAAAAGACACCGGTAGACGTTTAAGGGTAATCAAAATACCGGACGTTCTAGTGTTAAATGCCTAAAATCATTAGTTTCTTGAAATTGAGAGGAAAATGCATCTATATCCTCATCAATGTCTTCTTCTGAATAAAAACTACGCCCACGTAAGTTCTTTTTAAGATTAAAGAATAACCAAAAAAGTTACACACTGCTAGATCAAAAGAATACAGTGGGTGTTCTATAGCTTTAATTTATTTTGTTTAAGAAACTCAGCTGTTAATCCAGCTGAATGGGAAGACGCATTGCAATAGTGAAACATTAGTCCCCTATCGTTCACTTCTTGGATAATTTCTTGAAGATATTTAGTTTTATATCAGTTTTCTTTTACTGTTTTCTGTTTTTCTAATTTGATTGTTTTGACCAATGCCGTACTTCTGAAGAAAACGGCATACATTTCTTTATTCACTATCTGTGATATTTTCATCATTGTTGGGGTGCTTTGCTTTCTTAACGTGTTGTAACAACAAAAAACGGTTTTAACGTTTCATCACTTCAAATTATAAAGGAAGGGTTCGCCACTATCATTTAACAATTTAAGGGGTTATTTTTACTGATTCTGAAACTCTCCTCTTTTTGGTGCTCAGTAAGACTATGGGGAATCCAACGGCCAACAACTTTTTTCATATGCAATTCTTCATGAATATTTTTGTATATGACTGCGGATCTAATGTTCAGTTCCTTCTGTATCATTAGGTAGGTACAGTGATTATCATCCATTAACATTTTTAGTACGGCAGACACATGAACCGGGATTACTGCCTTCCTGTGTGTTATTCATCCTGAAGAGAATTGTGACCATTGCAAAATTCTTTAAAATATCTGAATTCGGTAGCAGGACATGGAGATTCATCACCAAATGCTAATTTAAGCCGTTGAACAAATTCCTCTTTATTTAATCAAGCTTTAAAATCATAGAAAATCATATCACGATAATGTTTTCACATCAACTTCATTTTCTCTTCTGTTTAAAATGTATTCGGCTCTAAACAACTTGAAGTAAGTCAGTAAAAAGTCGTCTGTTGTGTTAAAATACTTTGCATTCTCAAATTAAACTGTTAATTTTGTTTTGTAAATTATCCTCTGCGAATATCTCAAAGCTTCAGATTAACCCTCGTATAGAGTGAAATAGGTTCTAATTATAATAACAAGTCATTTCTCTCATTTAAAAAGCATAAAATGAGATTAAACTAAAAATGTGCATGAATCATTATTAAAACAGTTTATTTTATTTTATTTTACATCACTAAATATTATTACAATCATTAAATTCTTTCCATTATGTCTCAGGAGCCAAAAGATAAGAACATTTCATAAAATAATAAGCAACTTATAACAGAAAGCAATAAGTGTCAGAAGCTTTTATATATGTATATATAATTCACTGGCCTAATTCAGCGACAGCTTTAGAAATCATAATAGGTCTCTAGTTTAGTCCAAAGACTTTTTTATATCTACATTTATTTTGTCTGGTGAATTCCAATTTCTTCCTGCTTTAGCATTGTAGGTTCTAGCACTTCTTCACTTTTATTTTATATATTATTATTATTATTATCATTATTACAGAAAATATAGATCGTAAATTTATAATAGTATTTGGCTATCTCCTTAAAAGAAAGTACTTTTAGAGCTTAATTGTGAGCTGATTAAAAGGGTAACAAAAATTATACTGGGAGATTCTTCGTAATTTAATCTCAAATATTTCCGTCTTCGGTTGCTATATTTAATCAAAGAATGAACAATTTACTGATATTTTTTCCAGTTTCAAAGTTTTTTAAAATTGTACGAGTAATTTTAAATGTCGTAATATACTTCCATCAGATAAAAATTATATAAAATCACAATTTGAGTAATTACCCTTTATTTAGTGGTTTTACATCAAAGTTTCTTCATTGATTATAAATTAATGATGGACAGCTTTAAAATTATTATTTTTTTTGCTATATCTATTATGAAATTCTTGTCAATCTTATATCAGTGAGAATTGTACTTGTTTTAAGTGTTAATAAGTAGAATTGTATTGGGTGAACATTTTTATTAAGTCATACACAATATATGTTAAAAAAGTATCCTTGAATTTTATAGCACAAAGTATTCTATAACAGCACCACTGTGCACTTCGGAGATGACAGCGTTATGCACATGCTTGAACTTTTTTGTTTCCTTCCAGTATACAGGTAGTTTCCTGTTGGCCGTCGATTTAGAAAATGTTATATGTGTGCTCGTTGGATGTGTATTTCTCTAAAGATGACTGAACGGCTTGAAAAGAGATACTGTATCGAATTTTTTGTTACAAGTTGTGTGACTTTTTTAAATGGAACACTTCGTAAGATTAGGCAGGTGTTTGGAGACTATGATATGTAGTCAAACAAATTAGGAGATGTTTGAAAGATTTAAAATTGGCCGAAACTAGAAACAGAGAGACCATTGTCTGGAAGTTCCCAGACCACTGGAAAGGCAGCTGTAGTTTAATTGGTGGAAAATTTTACAAAGAAAGATAATCATTTGACCATACGATAAACTGCTGAACAAGCTGAGATCATTACAGTTTCTGCATCTGCAATTTTGTATAATCATGTGCAGAGAGACGGTGAAATTTGTTCCAACATTAAAGTTGGTGGAACAAGAAACTCTGTTTTGCACAGTTGCGCAGGACCTACCACACAGTTTTTGAACATACCTTGTATATATATATAGATGTGTGTGTGCGTGCGTGATAACTCCATTAATTTAATTGTGAACATGTTTTTAATTTGTAATGGTCCTGGCCGTTAAGACGAGTGCGTAAATAATTACTAGCTACCCGCCTAGTGGTAATCTATCAAACAATACTATTCCACCAATAAAAAGGCTCCATCCAAGGAGTTGTAATTCCGTTTGTCATTTTGTGTATAAGCCGAAATTCTGGAAAATCCATTTTCTTTGCTTGTTTGTCATGTGCAACTATATGCAATTTAGTTTGTGTATCTTCTTTACTTCCTGCATTGTCGTAAAGATAGTGTTTAATGTGCAATAAAAATAAATTTTAAAAACTACCAAATACTATTTCCTTGTCCATATCATCTATTCCAGTTATCTCCAAACACTGGTCCGCACAAAAAACATTAAATTATTTCCATTTTATTTATTGCGGCATATTTTCTTTGGTTTGGGCTACTTTTTGTCAAAATCACTTTATATTCATTTTTTGTGTAGCTTTAAGTTATTCTAAAGGCACGTTTATATATAAATATAATTAAAATAAAATTATTAAAACAAAACAATCTGAAATATAAGCAATCAACATCCTCCCTCTTAGCTGACCGCGGTAAAATTATCCAACGTTGACCTGCCCGTGGCGATAAAGAGGTTGGCGAACACTGATCTATTCAACATCAACAGTATAAATCTGATCATTAAAGAATTCATTACACTGACTACTCGCTAAATTATAATATATATATATATATATATACAAATTGAGTTATAAAATTACGTAAAGGGTGTCCATAATTAAACTGCAAATGTTCAAGAGGAGCTGGAGAGAAAACTACTGAGAATATTCCCGTGAAATTTGGTATCTACTCGTTTCAGAACATGCATAAATCAAATATGCAAAAAAAAGTCGTCATTTTTTCCCGATAGATGACGCTGTGATGTGTCCCAGTGCTTTTTGATGGTATATGTAAATTTTAAGACAGTCGAACAATATAAAAACAAGACCACATTGATTAATTGTCAATCATGACTCTGAATAAGAAGAAACGTGCATTGTTAGTGAAGCTATTCTATCAGATTGGTAGCAATTATTCAGAAATTATGTGGAATAACTTGTTATTTTCTTGTGGTCCTATATTTCCTTGAGTACCCAACACCAATTGGTCCCGAACTCGTGATGTGTGGTACAACAAAGATTTAAATGCGACGGTGGGCCCTGCAGTCTTACGTTTTCAGCATGTGGTTGCATTTGAGCACATCATGTGATAATTTCATTGAATAAATAATGGATTAATTCTTATCCAAATTGTTTCTATAGATTTTTTAGTTTGTTATCTTAATTTACGTTAATTTTTGATTGCATGATACCGTAACAATTTAATTACTGAAGTGAATTGTATGTAATTTTGATAAAAGATAAATCATGTTTTATAGTGTTTATATGCCTCTTAGAATGTCATTATGTTCTGTCTATCGGTTTTGGAAGTTGTTGTTGTTGTTGCTCATGACACCTGCTTGACGTAATCAGATCGAGGCCCACGAAATTAATCGTGGCAATGAGCTAGATGTACGCCTGTCGTTGGCTTTTAGCCTTGAGCACCTTACCGGTGACAGTATGATTTACCTCGGAGAAATTCCAGAAGGTACGATAGATGGCGACACCACCTATTTCCACCTCCACAATTTAGGCATGGAACTGAATTGGAGGGATATTTTCTCCAGTTCCCTGCACTCGTGATTCAGCCCACAAGACTTTCGGAACCACTGATTTAACGAGCACGTGCTCCGCGTGAACTCGGAGGGCATTTGACGGTACGGGCATCGAACCTTGGCCTTCCGGTCCGGAGTCCGGTGCTCTAACCACTAGGCTACCCACGGCCATAGTTGTAAATGCCACTGGTGAGCGTTGAAATACGGTACAGCGCCATCTATCGGGTGAAAATGATGATTTTTTTGTCTTCCATATTTGACTTGCGAAGTTCTGAGACGTGTAGATAACAAATTTCACTTGAATATTCCCGTTAGTTTTCTCTCCATCACTCCTTGAACACTTGCAGTTGTAATTATGCCCCCCCCCCTTGTGTAACTAGTCAGGAAAGTAAGGCATACTAGCCACAGTAGTGTAGAATATATTTTATTTTGGTTTTTATAATAAAGTTTTGAAAATCCATTAAACACACACATTTATATTGTGTCAATATTAATATTTTTTAAAAAAAATATTTAAGGAAGATTTCCATTACTCCTCATGTTATAATAGTGTCACTAAAAAATTCATCCAATTTGCATATCCTATTTTCTGTTAGAAAACCGCGTGAATAAAGAAAAAATAACAATAATAATTTTTTGTTTGTTTATTGCCGCAATTAAAACTACTGGATAATTTAAACTGATTTATCACATACAATTTAATTGATTTTACTAAAATGTTTTAGCTACTTAATTCCTGAAATGATTTTAAGAATGACTATTGTTCAAATGCATTTTCAATAGTTATTTCATTACGCATTCTGTATTGATTGCCCTTGCCTTTTTTTAAATAATAAGAATGAAATACATATTATATATTTAAGCGGTAAAGTACATATATGTATAAGACTCGTACTAATTAAAACTATTCTTCTTAAAAGTTTCAAATGTAGACAAACGTGCGAAAAAAGGAAGGCAAAAAAGGAAGTTTTAAATTAGTTTCCAATCCTTTTATATCTCTGCCGAATAAAAGTTGCCTTTTCATATTTTCTAACATTTTTCTGAATAAAATCCTTTATAAGTAAAAGTTAATTATTCCTATCTTACAAAGAATTCTTTAAATTATACCTTAAATTATCCAACTTATTCAAAACTCCTTTTTTCTTTAGAAACCGACGAAAATAATTTAAAATTAATTAGCTGGAGTCATTTTTTTATTCATCGAGATGCTAAATTAAAGAAGATTGGAAAAGAGGCGCAATATTCCTAATTTACTTTAAAGCTAAAACACAAATAAAAAAATGGTTGTAACTTACAGTTTTTCAGTAATCAAGTGATTAATATTTTACTCTTAGAAATAAAGTGCTTAGTTGAATATCAAAGTATGATATATAATAATTGAAGCTTAAGTTGAAAAGATAGAGGAAAAATAAAACCATTTCTCAAATCTTTATGAAAATAAACTTTAATTTCAAAATAAAAAGAGAATTAACGTGAATAATTATTGCTTAAAACAAATAGATATGTAAATACAACATAAGAAATAAGAAATCACTTGGGAATTTTTACTCAAAGAAAATATCTCAGTAAAAAATATGGTTTTATAGAAATTTAATAATAAAGTTCAAAGGTTTTATGAAGTTTTCTTTCATTTATACACTTACTTTGAGAAAATAAATCACTGTTTCTCTGGAGAAACTAATCATAAAAATAAAATCATAATAAATTGCTCAAGAAAAGTTAGTACGAAATAACACGTAGCCTAACAATTAATACCTAATTTCACTGTATATTTTCAAAGCCCTTTTTATGTGGTAGTACATATTTCATTCTGCACGTTGAAGGAAGTGTTATTTGTGAAAGGGAAAAAATGACATACCAATTGTTCTTCATTTTCTTCATCAACCTGTAATAAATTCGATTAAAAATATGTTATTTTTTATTATTTACTCTGATGGAAACGTGTTAAAAAGTCTCTATTAAAACTGATTGATAAATTAACTATTCCTTACAAATTTATTTAAATTCTTCTTAACATTTATTTTGGCATTAATTTTCATGATGAATCTACATATGTTGCAAATTTTATGTTATTGTGTGTTATCAAATATTACATATTATTGTTACATAGTATAATCGTCTTATTTTCTAGTATAGAGTTTTACTGAAACTCATTTAAAAATCTTGTGTACATTAACAAAAATATAATTTTAATCACTTTTTTATTCGTAATTTTACAATAAAAAGTTTTGGTATAATTACATTTGAAGAAAAGAAACGTTTATTTATTTTCTTATCTTTTATCCAATATTTTTATAAAACAATCGAGCTAAAAAGAAGTAAAGAATCAGGAATGTTGTGGGATGGATGCGTCAATAGAATTAATGAAGGCACTAAATTAACAGAAAACCAATGTCGTGTTTGTTACAAAAGAAGATAGGAAATTCTTTGTCTACATATAGCAAAGTTAAATGAAATAAAATAGAGTTAAAATAGCAAGGTGAAGCTTCGGTGAAAATTAAATACTATTTTAATCTGGGTAGGATTTACTTAAAAATGCAATTTCATTGTAGTAAAGTAGGACTAGGAATATAAATTACATCTCCAGCATCATTGTAAATGTTCCGCTTTTCGAATTTCAGTTTGATGATGTAGCAAATAAAAATACAATAAAAAAATTGCAGAAATTCAAATATTTACATCATCAGGGATAAGAAATTCATTGAAAATGCAAATATATTTTTGATGCAGTAATAATAAACTTTTTAAATAAAAAAAAGACCTTAATGAGATTGTAAAAGCATTTTAAATTTCATCAGCATGGTTGTAATTAATCATTTTTAAATAAAAGCATTTTACATAATAATTTAAATAATAAATATTTATTATGTTACTATCTATTTTCCTTCATCTTTGCTGGGTAATTAATGAAGTTGTTCTGCAATATATTGTTTTTTTTTAAATTACATTTTGCCAATATTTTTTTCAATTACTTATGTCTTACATATAGCTTAAAATTGAATTGAAAAACATCTTTATAGATCTCAGCTGTTGATTAAAAAAAGACAGGTTTTGAATTTCCAACTCAGAAATATTTTTAAATTTACATCACCTCAAAAAGCCCCTTCCCCTTTGGTGTTCCTTCCACAGTATGAATCCTTAGCAGATTTTGTTTCAACAAATAAACATGCTTCCCAGATTTCAAATTAATGAGTCCAATTATTCAGACACACAAAAAAAAAGAGTATTTTTAACACCCTGTAACCATCTGCAACTCTGCTCTTTCATGAGTTCAAACTTCAATGCTATTAAAGACGCATTTTTAGAAGAGCGAATCCAGGTTTCAATTTGTTGAGACCCAATGCAATAACACTGGCGTGGAGTGGAAGTTCGTAAGGTGGGGAGACATCTCATGTGTCTTTCTTGTTATTTCAACGTATCGAAAATTGCGAGGTCCATCACAATACTAGCTATTGTATTGCTCTGTTGTGTGATGCTATTAAAAATAAATTAATAAGCTTATAATTATTTATAAGGTATAGTTTTTTGAAATTATTATAAAAATTTCAGCATTTGAAATCCAAATTATAAATATGAGAATAAGAAGTAATATGATATTAATTTCCCCCGCTGTTTTTTGAACGTGGTTATTCAGGGCAGTTGAGTAGCTTAATATGTGTAGCAGTAATATACTAAGTATCTTAAGAATACACATAGAGTAAAATATAAATAATTGATAAAATACTAATATTTCACATTCAGTTTTCATGTACTTCATCATAATTTCTCTGCTTTAGAATTTTCAATTACAAGGCATTGAGAGGATGAAACAGAATTAAACTAAAATACTAAATTAGGAAACATATGCGAGAGAAAGAGAATACGATTTAAATAGCTTAAAATGGGAACATTTTCAATTAATTTTTTTTATATTTATGTCATTTTGAAAATAGTTATAAAAATAAAAAAAGAAGTAAAATAAATCTTTATCTTGAAGTGTAAATTGAGAAACGCAATTAATATTGGAGACAATAATTCACAAAATGCATTTTAATATTGATATATACTTTGTTTTTAATTGTTAAATAAAGGATTATAATTAATTTAAAATAAAAATATTTTAATTAAGTTTTCAATGATTGTATATTCTGGAATTTACTTATTTATACACACACACACACACACACATATATATATATATATATATATATATATTTATAATGTGTACATTAAGATAAAGAGCATAGAACTTAAACAGAATTACAGTGTTAGCATTTTATTTCCAGCCATAGCAAATTGTGAACTATAATTCCAATTTAAAACAATGGAGTGAATGAAATTCACTTGACTCAATTTAAAATGTATCAAAACCTTAAATTTCTATTTAGTGAAATTCTGCGTGAACTTTTTATTTATGAGATTCGAAACAGTGTCTGGTTTTCATCTCAGTTGTGACAAAGTATATGCGGTGCAATAATTATTTGCTGTATTGGAAAGCACTTAAGTTCGTTAAAATAAAAAAGTTTGAAATAGAAAAAAATAAGAAAAAAAATTGTTTTATTATCATAATCTGGTGCTTAATAGACTTTCTATATTTTAATTCTTTCTATTACTTTTAATCATTCCCAGATACCAACTCTTTGTGTTTTATTTAAATTATTGTACTTCTTTTATATTATTTTAATTTTTTTTTCATTTGATTTATTTTCATATATGTTTTTAATAATTATATTTAAATTATTTTAAATATAAAACAATACACTTAAAGTAATGCTTTCTAAAAACTATTTCGATAACTTTTATGAAATGCCAAATTTATCTTCGAGAAAAAAGGTATAACTTTGTATTTTGAAATGGAGGATTTTACTTAAATATTTTGATATTAAAGATAAGTCTAATGATTTTTTTAAACTATTAAATCTCGTAAAATATTTTAAGCAATATATAACTCATACTAAGTCTATAATTACATAGATCAATCACGTAATGAAAATCATTCATATACCATTTTATTATTTGCTTTACATCAAAATTAGGAAGCAAATATATTAGCATATTTGAATATTAATTCTCCTGGGAGTAGTGATTAAATATACTGTTTCTCTCAAAGTATAATTTAATTGTCTGGCTTTATTTTATTTCCAATATATAAGGATAAAATAAGGTGCATGTTAGCTATTCTTTTTTTTTTTCTTGTGAAAGAAGATTGTTTTATTATATTGGGTTTTATCTTATTAATATTTGTAAAGGGACGATTGAGACGATAAATTATAGTAGAAAAAGTACTATTTATTACTTTTACAACATAATACTGAAATATTTCGCTAAATTGTAACTTTCTTGGTACATGCACGCATATATAAGTAAATTAAATATATTTATATCAATGGTTACATAACAACATAATACATATTGATATAAATCAAAAAAATAATAATAAATTAATTATTGAATATCATGTAAGAGAATATGGAGCAAGAAAAGTGGAAATTTGAGAGATATTTCTAAGTTATTATTCCACTGTTAAATATAAATGAATTCAAAAACTCATAATAATAATAAATAGGAGCATAAAAAAACACTATCAATAATTTAAATTACAAAAAAAAAAATTATATATCTTTAGATTTAAAGATTTATTTCGTTATTTAAACAGTCTATATTTAGTACGAAGATTGTTCTTTTCAATTGTCTTATATCCTTCACAAAATTAATTAGAAGAAATCCTCTGAAAAATCAATAGCTAATGAAAAAAAAAGTAAAATAAAATAATTTAAAAAAAAATGTTCAAAGAGAAAATAATCTAAAATAATAAGAAGGGAAAAAAATCTTTATTTCAACACTATTTGATACTTGGAAATAAAATATAATAAAAGTATTTTTTTAAAGTGTATTTTAGGTTAAAAAATGATAAAAAATAATAATAAAAATAAAAAATTAAAAAAAAAAAAATTAAATATACTTTAAAACAAAATCGCAGTTATTGGGAAAAATAATTCATTGAATTGATTATTCTCAAATTAGCAATAAATTAATTACAAATTCATTAATTAAATTCAAATATTGATGTAAGAAAGAATTTTTTAGTAAAGTATCATCAATGTATTAAAATTATAAGAGGAATTTTCCTACGAATACTTTCGTAAGTAAAAGAGTTAAGTTTATAAATTTAACAAGTTTCCGAGTGTGAAATAGTATATGGGATTTAGAGTTTGAACAAAGGTTACTTAGACATGATATAATCTTCTTATTATTTTTTTTATTTCATTTCCCTCTCTCTTGAGATAAACACTCAAAATATATTTATGTGTATAGTATAAGAATATATGTATTCGGTTCACAAAAAAATGTTAAAAAAATAATTCATTTTTAACACGATTTTTACTAACAAGAATCGCTCAAAAGAGTTATCAATCATACAATAAGGTGCCAATAATACTTCACATTCGTCATACGTAATTTCTTAGATTAATCGATCCTGTAATTGCTTAGCACAATCTTTTAGGATTTATGCTTAGAATACTTTGGTTAGTTTTTTAATTGGTATGTATGTAACAGAAAATCTTGATTTTGATTTAATATGAAATACAAAAGAAGGATAAAAAAGTTTTCAAAACATACAAATTTGAGTCAATATCCTAATACAATGACAATGAAGTACGGATACTTTAAGAGATTTAACGTATAATATATGCAATATGTTATATCGAACAAGTTAATCATTAAATAAAATGCATTCTTTTGCAAACAAAAACGAAGCATACCTAAGAGTATTCAACCAGAAATTTTGCTAGTGAATTCCTTTATATCACGATTGCCAATTAATGTTAATTTTGATCACATGACACGCGTTTCTACTCATAAAACAAAATTAATTTTTCGATAGGCCACTTTACACTTTCCGGTGCGTTATTGTATACCCTTTTTTCAACAAGATAAAGTTAATACCATATAAAGTGTGTGTGCATCCCTGCAATTGATGCTCTTTTTTGAACAGCATAGACATATGAACTAACACAATAATTTCACAAGACAAGGACATGTTAGATTTCTGGATGCATTGCAATTCAAATTTTATTTATCTAATGGAACATTCGATTAACGCTTAACTAAAGGCATGACAATATGAGGAAGACAATATGAAAGATCAGGAATCTTTGTCACTCATAGATAAATTAAAATGTGCATTTGTGCCAAGGTAACGTTTAACATTTTTTTTAACATGTAATGATGTTTAATAACGAGCCATTGATGCCTCCAGCGAATTTCAAGTTTTATTCATCTTATATTATGACTGAAGAAGGTTTGCGCACGTTTGATTTTAATACAAAGGACAAGTTGTCTGTTTTTCGTGCAGGAGAATATATTGGTAACAAGTTTTTAATGATAAAGTATTTCTTTAATTAAAACTCTTATGTGTTATTTTTTATTAAGGAATAAAACCCTTTCACATATTTTATGTCACATTTACCAGTTCTTCAAAATTGAATAAGCCATAGTTTAAACAATATTTTTAAGTATGAAAAAATCGTCATTATTAAAGTGTAATAATAACATTTTATTCAATGAAATATATATATTTTGATATTTTAGAAAAGAGTACAACTGTAAAAAAAAAAGATTACAAGCATATATATATTTAAATCATCTGAGTACTGCATGAAAATATTCTAAATGCTATGGATGTTTTGGCCTTTTCCTCGGTTAAATTATTTAAACGTATCTTTAACTATATGTCTTAGCTAAGGAAAACTATCATATTACAATGAATATATATAATGAGAGTGTTAAAACTTCGATTCTCATCGTCCCTTGGCGAGGATAATTCACACAAGAAAACCTTCGTAGCCCTCCCTTCTTGCTTTTGTTTCAAGTGTTTACACTCACCAGATGTGATGTGCCCTTTGAAGCGACTGACTTCTTCTATATCCAATTTTAAAACCAATTAACAATTGCTAATCATATTTATAGCTTATCAAAGTTTTTTGTTAATTTACATAGAAGTAATTATTTGATCTGGATTAATTGACATGAAAATTTAACACGAACCTGTAAGATGCCGAATTGTATTTATCGGAGTGTAAAATCACAATATATATATATATATATAATGTGCTACAATCCTCTTTTACAATAAAAACAATTTATACTCATGTGCTATTAAATACTAGTCTTAGTATTACAATTTAAAAGTGTATTAGGTATCTTTCATTTTACATAATCACATTTATAGGTTCTTCATGGCAAAACAAAACAAATAACACAGTATTATTTCTAAGAAATGTTTTGTTTAGTTAAACAAAAAAGAATAGTGATCTCCACAGTGATCACCAGACTGTGCCGCATTACTAAAAATCTCGGCTGAGTATAAACTGATAAAATTCCCAAGGGATGTCTTGCTGGCTTATTTTCCAAATTGTTTCCAACTGACAGGCTGCATTAGGAGTATTCTGAAATGGTTACAGAGTTTTCCTTTCTTGTTTCAAGTGTTGAGAGATCAGATCATCCGAAAAATTGCTCGGCAAGCTTAATGACATGTCATGGCAATGTATGCAATATACGACCAAGAAGACTCATTCTGAAAAGAAATGTCGTAGTTGCACCAGAGAAACAGTAAAACAAGGAGTTGTAGAATTTCACCTATTTTTGGCTGTGTTGTAAGTATCCTACGGTTGGCTAGCGGAGGGTTTCAACTATCAAAGAAAATGCTACTAAGAATCGTAATGGCCTGTTATGTGCATGTGTAGCTTGTGATAGTAAAAACATTAAATTTTCGTTGCTATAAATGTTTCTAGACATAATAGTGGACGGTTCTATAATACTGTGTTACAGTCTGCGCGAGCATAAATTGTTGACCCAGAAGAGAAAACATATAAAAAGCTTTTATTTTCCTTTCAGAATTACACT
>BMAV01008475.1:63316-74704 GCA_019973955.1 Trichonephila inaurata madagascariensis
TACTATTGGATTGAACTGTGGGAATTTATAAACAAATGGGAAAGAGATAGATTTTAAGTTCAGAATTTAATTAGTTTTTTCTGTATAATCGAAAACAAGGATTAAATATGCCATATTTTTTTTTAAAAAAAATGATCTAAAATTATTTATTAAGAACACTTTTTTGCAGAATTACGATATTTAAAGTTACTGTTTAGCACCATTGAAAACTTATTAACATAATTTCCCACAAGTGTTTGAACCTACCACATATAACTTTTTTTTTTTAAAGAAAAAAAAAACTTTTCTCGACCAATTTTTTTTACAGAAATGTATTATTACCATTATTTATTTTTTTTATTTTATTTTTTAAACTAGAAAGTGGTTGCACTATTTTAGAATATTTGTATTCAAACTTCAACTTCATATACATATATGAATTAATACAATTAAAACAAAATAATATAATAATGTATCTGTGAACAATATATCCCTTTTTTGGAACGGTATAAATCATATTATTTGAAGATTAATCTACATTCTGTGTGTTTGTTATGTTCATAATACCGCCGCTCTACAACACGCGTTACATACTCAATTATCTTTTCTCATTTGTAACATAATTTAAATGCTTATCATATATAGAGTTTAATTTGTGTTAAATGTGTTATGCTTAGCTACATCAATTAATTAATTACTGTCTAATAATCTAAACTGGCTTCATAAGAATTAAGAATATTTATTTATTATTTATACTATGGTAGTCACTTAATTTTTCTAAAGGAAATGATACAGAGAAGTTATTCGAATGAAAACGATAAATAAGTAAGTAAAAATAAAAGTGTAGAAAACTATCAATTGGTTAGCTCATACTAATACGAAAAAAATGAGCATTTCTCTGTTTTGTGTCAGTCTCTCTCTCTCTCTCTTTTATACTCAGGCATTTTGTCAGTTTTTTTTCACCTAAACAAGTGCTTCTCAAAGTTTCAGTATTCGAGACCCAATATTTAATCATAACTTTCACCACGCCCCCCTCATACAATAACAATATATTGTGTGAAACGATTGACTTTAGAAAGCTAATAGCATAATTTTTATTTGGCAGTTAAGGGATTTTTTATAAACCGTACAAATTATCAAGATAAGTGTTACTCTTTGTAAATAATTTTATGTAAGACAACCCATGGGGTCACTGGTAATTATTAAACTTGTACTTAACTTAGTATTGTTAAATTAATTCTAAAATACATTGTGTAGCACTGATACATTCATAAGTGTAATATATCAGTGTAAATGTGTATTTTATTTTTTATTATGTCAGAATGTAATTTGCTTGTTTAATTTCAGTAAATTAATTTTTTAAAATAATCTTCTATTTTCGATTTTTCAGTAAGTTCGCGCCCCCCTCGTAGAGTTGTCAAGACCCCCAAGGTGGCACGCCCTATCGTTTGAGAAACGCTGGCCTAAACGTCGATGATTTACGCATGTGGTGGAAAAGGGTTAAATATTATTTTCAATTTGAGTCAGCGTACTAACCAACCAAAGCACAACCAAAAGAATTCCCTGCTGACGTCTTGTTCGTCCATCTTACCAAATAAAAAAAAAGTGCAATGTAAATTTTAACCGAAGTTCTCTTTCACTACACACTTCTTGAAATTTCAAATACTAAAGAAAATAAACATTATAGAGAGAAAGGCATTGCCAATTATAAGAGAGAATGAGGAAATTAAAACCTTATAGCTCCCTGAAAATATGTCTGAATAAGGATGTGTATAGGGGAATTCAAAATATCAAATCCCGTAAAATCTACACTCATTGGAAACTGTATGTAGATTAAATTGATCAGTAAAACAATGTCATTACAGCTCTTTGTCTTCTCATTCCCTTTGTTGGGTTTAAAATGACATTTCAGCATACTGATTCAATGCAGAAATAATAATTGAGTATTCAAGTTTCAATGGAATAATGTATCTGCATACACCATGATAGATATATTGGTAATTCTTGAAAATTTCCGTTTGCTTTTGTAAGGTTGAATTGATATCCGTTGTCAAGGGATGAAGGTGTTTCTTCGTTGCTCTAATTCATTGGTGGAGTTGGGTTGAGTTTCAACTCATTGGTTCACTGATGTTTTTCTTTCCGGGGTATAAACGAAACATTTTGAGAAAAGATACTTAAATAATCATTTAGGAAGCAAAATTGCAACTGGGTCAGATGTAAGATCAACATTATAATTACAGTTTTACAGAAGTGTTGAAAAAAGAAACATTTGAAAAATTTGAATAGGCCGTGATTAAAGTGTAAAAAGTTTCTGTAACAATTATTACCATGTGTATAGCATTATATTTTTAATAAATAATAAAATTAAAATATAACATTTCTCAATAACAACGTAAACTATACAATAAAAATGTAAATTTTGAATGACAAAAAGAAGTGAAAAATGTTAGGCACAATAGCTGTTTCTCTTTTATACAAGGCATACATAAAACTACATAAATACACAAATATATTTAAAACTACCTCTGGTACTGAAAAAAATCAAGAAATTTATTCATAACTAAAAAAAATATACCACATTCTTATAGAGAAAATACTTCTTAAATCGAGCTACTATAGAGAGAAAAATCAAGTACCGCTCCAACAGTTGAAATTTGAAGAAAAAAATATAACGGTATAATTGTACATTATTATGGTTCAAATAGTATGGATAAAGAAAGAATACGTATAAAAAGATAAACATGCAGCAGTGAAGATGTGCTTGATTTTATTGTCCAACTGGCATCAATGCGCTCCTATACTATAACTACCTATACTGTAATTGGCTTTATATAGTTATACTCTTCTATTTCTCAGGTTTCTTTCGAAAGAAGATGGATAGACTATCTAAAACTTTTAGTAACATTAATCTTTAATCCTTTAAAAGGTCTGCACTTAAAGTCTTGCCATTCTGGATATGCTTCAAAAATGCACCGCACATATTTTTTTTTTGCTTTCAGGTGGGGTTATCAAAAGCGGTTGAGCCATATTTTTAAGAATGCGGCTCGGCCGCTTTTGGGAATCTTGCTTGATGGCAGAAAAAGCATCTCTGGAATGGCGGAATTTTACGTGCAGACCGCTTGGAGGGTTAAATAAAAAGCTCAAGTAATAAAATCCTTTACAATATTATAATTAATAAATCTATGTGCCCGACATCGGGGACAATCTCAATGTCGGACGTAATAGTTAAAAATATGTTTTTGAAATGGTATGTAATTTAAAATAAAATTAGCATGTAGAGTACTAAATGTACGTATTAAAAGAATTACTCTATCAGTAATAAAAACGCATGTTCTCTATCTGACATGCCATTAATGGACCAATAATGCGTGTGAATATATGGAGTATGGGGATTTCATACTTTTATAAATATTAATGTGGAGAAGGAGAGGTCCTGAAAGCATTTCGAAGAGAGAGGCAAGTTGCTTACAAGTATCATTCGTTTTCATAAAATCTCTGAGAAAATAAAATATATGTTTTTAAAAACACAAGTACCACCAAATTCAAAGTTTATCAATTCTAACGATTTATCTTTTAAATGGATATATAAACAAATCTGTTTCTTACTATTAGGCCGTATTAATCTCCAAAGATATTCTTATAAGCAATTAAAATTCTTTGTTTATTGATAGCATAACATTAAAAATTGAAGCTTTCAGTTCCCGGGTAATAAAATTCATCAATAATTGTTAAGAATTTAAAAATATTTCATAGAATTTCTAAAAAGCTCTTTTGTATTTGAGAAAAAGTATTTTAATATAATTAACGCAATTTGACAGATAAATTGCTGAATTTAACCCTTTATCTACCGACGGTACTTATAAGTACCACTCATTTTATAATAACATGTAATAACCCTTTTTACGAATATTTTGGAGATACTTAGCAGGAATATTTGTTGAAATCCACTCTTCTAAGATATATGGCAGTACGGGTTCTATGATGAGCATTTTAACGGGGAAGGCAAACAGTTTTACAGCAGAAACTGCATTTTCACCTGACAGCGTTTTCAGCGGATTGCAAAGATTATCATTTTTGACACGAAAAAATAGTTAATGTCAAAACTTAAGTATCTTATTTATGTTAATGAGGACCTTAGAAAACTATTTGATTCTTTATTTTAAGTTAACAGTGTATATAATTAATTTTACAGTGGAATATCTTTAATGAATTTATTAGCTCTAAAAGATTAAATTTCCCAAAGTTGAGTACTTCTTTTATGTATATCCCTTAATTTTTAATGAAGTGATTGGAAAAAAAAAATTACATGAAAACTGCATTAAATAATAATGCGGTAGATAAAGGGTTAGATAATTGTTAAAAAAACATTTCTTCATTGAATTTCTCATTCGAGAGATTTCATTACAAAACTTTAAAATGATTGATTCACGTTTGAAAAGAATCTTACTAGTAGCTAACGATATATGAACACTATGAATTCCCTCTTAGAAACGATCTAAAAATCAAGACTGAATGGAAAGCAAAATATTCTACGCCAATCTTTTCTATTTAGTTTGGCAATTTATTTATTTTTCAAATAGTAGTATAAAGGTGTTATTTAGATAGATAGATATATTTTCTACAACTGTACTTTTGCTTACGGTAAAGCATCAGTTGTAATTTGTAGCTCCACTTTCGAATGAAGTACAGCCAAAATAGTTGGATTTAAAATTACATTTTTCCTTTTTTTATAATTTAAAGGGCATATTGCTCAAATATTTTCCTTTGGGGAATTTGCCAAAAGGACAACTTTTCTTAACAAAACTTCTGATACAAAACAAAAAAAAAACAACAAAAAAACAAAAAAAAAAAACAACATTAAGTTATTTTTAAGAAAAAAGAACCAGTAATTAATTAATAGCAACTTATTTACTCTTGCCAATGTTTATATCGTTAGGAGTAATAATAAAAGTAAAATTTAAAATTTTTCTTTAAAACTTAATTTTTCTGATTTCAAATTTAGAGTTTAAAATCATCACGTACCTCATCTGATATTGTAATATGTTCCTATATATGTTTTGTGAAAAAAACTTTTATGTAAAATTACACAAAGTCCACATTATGTAACAGAACTCTCAGAATTATTTGTACAATAAACTGAAATGATTCGGTGAAACTCTTGAAACCCAACCAAATACTATATTCATATTAACTATACAATTATATTAGTAATCAATAAGTACGAAAAAGGCAGTTCTATGCCTTTCCTTCGCGAAGAAAAGAAAATGGTTAAGTGCTTATTTCCTGATTAGTGCCAAAATATAATTTGAGTTTGATACACCATGCAATATCTAATCTAAAAAACTATACACACACATGTCTAGATAAAAGTAATTTCCTTAAATTTCCTAAAATTTAAAACAAGACTTTTTTATTTTACTTTTAAAGGATAGAGCTGTAGAGAGTGTACTGTAATTTGAATTTTGAAATTATGCCACGGTACTGAGTGGAGTGATTTCACTCTTGGCATGCCTAGCGATTGCTATTGAGAGATACATTTTAATCGCTTCCGCTCATTCAAAATCTATTTTTCCTCATCCGTTTTATTTTCATCCTAGCTACCATTTCATTCTTCTATTGCTGCTGCTCAAACCAGATGGGAGGCATTTCTCGGATGCCTGCTCAACATGAAAGCTAGAATTACCAATTTTAGGTTGGCTATGAATCTCACCTGGAGCAAGCCATCACTACTTTTCCTAATTTCAGATTACCGAGCTGTATTGCTCACGGCCAAAATCTAATTACCGATACTACCGATTAGAGAGCCAATTCTTGCATTAACTCCAAAGTATTTTTCTGAAATGTCGCAACATAATGCAGTTTAGTAGTACTATTGACTGACTTAATCGATAGATTAAAATACCAGCTAAATTTTAGGATTTCACAAGAGAAGTGCTGAAAAATGTTAACAAAATATCATTTGGATGTACCTCTAAATTTTAACTTTGCGCTGCAACTTTCTAAATTCCAATCAACTGCCTAATTCTTTCTCTTCATTCAGTTTTCCAGGAATTTTCCCTCACTCAAGAATTCGAGGAGGACGAGCTCCATTAAATTTAAGTGTAATTGATTTATGCTCTATTGACGATTTTATTTTTAAAATATGCTATAAACGTATGTCTTATTTCAAAATGTTTTTTTAATTAATTTGTAAGAAATATGTACTTTGCATTTTAAATACTCGTACTTATTAGAAATACATAAACTTGAGTTCTTAAAGTAGATGGTATTCGAATTTAAATCAAACTGAAATACATAATATTTTACTTATAATTGTAATGCAGCAAAAAATAAGCACTTTATGGCATTAACAAAAAACATCCTTGAATTCAAAATAATAAAAACTGGTACATTTTACAACATTTTGATTTAGCAAACTGCGTGTTGGTTTTATTGAATTTCTAACATTTAATGCTATTGCAACATTATTTCCCCTTTTAAAACAAAGAGTTAGTTAATATTTTTTTACGGAAAATTTTACAAAATGGAAAGATATTTATAATTACACCAGTGCTTCTCAAACTTTCAATACTCGCGACCCAATATTCAATCATCTTTTTCATCGCGCCCCCCTCCATACAATAACAGTGTATTGAATTTAATAATGCTATACTTTTACATTACACTAGAGCTACAAAACGTCTTTAACCTCTTATGTGCCACCGACATATATAAAGGTCTCGCTCAGCCAAAGCATTAATTTTCTGTACGTATATATACGTCTTGCCGGGTACGAACTTTTCTGTGTACTGCTGTCCATAAAATTATTCCGAAGGCTTTGGAATGTAATAAAAGGACCTTGACAGTGTTTGCGAAGGATTTACTTATTTCAGAGGATTTGCTTATTCATTCCTTTTTTCTCCTCCCCCTCCCTCGCCCCCCCAAAAAAACCCATCAAAACACGCGCGTCTACGTGGAAAACGATGACATTGGGGCGCGAACCGACCTGTAACTTTGAGGGGGAACTTTCAATCGACTGTGAAGGGATTAATAATAAACCATACCAATCATCCAGATAAGTGTTAATACAAGCCCATGGGATCACTGGTAATTATCAAACTTGTTCTTAAGGGTAGAATTGTTCAATTAATAATAAAAAACATTAAACAGTTCTGATGCTTTTACAAGTGTATTATATGAGTTTGAATGTATATTTTATATTTTATTATGTCATAATGTATTTTGTTTGTTTACTTTCAGTAATTAATAATTTTTTGAATTATCTTTAGTTTTCATCTTTTCAATAAGCTCGTGCCCCCTCGTAGAGTTATCACGCACCTCAAGGGGGGCACGCCCCACAGTTTGAGAAACGCTGAATTACACCATTTACTATATGTTGATCTATTTCATCTTCTATAAAAGTTCTCGTATTTTCCATCGTTTAAACACACACAAAAATGACAAAGCATTGCAGACAATTGTTAAAATATCGCATTTATTAGCTACAACAGTAAGAATTCAAAGCTATTGTAGACGGAATCAAATAATACTCGGGTTTAAATGTTGTTCGCTTTAATTTATTTTCATTCGTTGGTGTCGATTGGACATTGGGGCCTGTTTAGTTCGTTCTGCTTCTCGCATTTTTGAAACAAATTTTCGAAAAAAAGTCGTTATTTAAAATACTTTCTGTGTAGATTACACAGAAAAAGTTTGTTGTTCTAGGTTAGCTAAGATTTTACAACTAAATATACCTAGAACGTCCGCTGGTGTCGTTTCGACAACAAAGCAATTTATCATTGCAAATAGCTCTATTTCAGTAAAATATTTCACTAAATAAACAAACAACATTAGTAAAACATACTTCTGGAAGTAATATTGCACATTTATTTGACCTTGAATACAGTGCTATTGGGTCCAAAGCGAAAATGAGTCAATTATACTAAAATTGTTGTGCCTAAATGTTTCGTTATATAACATTTACTTATCTGCTCTCGTTCAAGTTATGTAAATGGAAGAAATTTGATTAATCAGGTAAATACTGAATTTAAAGAAAATACAAATTCATTGAAACGCAGAAAGTGTGAAATTAAAGAGTGTATTGGAAATTGCAACTGAAAAAAAAATGCGTGTCTGTTCCATGAAAATGATGTGCGAAAAATGTACAGGAAAAGTTGAATATCACTGTATCCATTGCACTGTATCCACTGAGTTATGCACAAACATTATGATAAAAACGATAAATAATACTTAAAAAAACTCGCAATTTTATAAAAATTACGATTTTGCTTATTAATAAGTATGGATATCTTTTTTTCTTTTCTATTTTACGATATTCTTTGATTACCGTTTTCTATGATATAAAGGGTCATGATATTTGATATAATTACATAAAATAATATTAAAAAGTCTTAAAACTAAACCCTAATGAACAGTAGTCTAACAATTATTTAGTTATTACCATTATTTTATATATTTTATGTTACGATGTCGAAACTACACCAGTGGACATCTAAAGGTAATAGAAATCCCGGGTGTTCCTAGTGTTAAAGCTGAGATATAAAGCCACTGTTACATTATTAAGCTTGCTGTCCCTTACAAGTTATAGTTCAACATATAACTGTTTGGACTTACTGTTTGGAGCTTCTCAATAGAAAAATGGTAGAGAGAGTACAATTCATAAAATGTATTTTCACTATTGAATTTATGAAATATTTATCATTTTTTAAAGTGTTGGTTCTCTTTATTTAACCTATTTCCTGAAAAAATTTCGTCATTTTTTTAAAAAAAAAATACTGTTAAACATTAGGTAAAATCAAAATAAAAAGTGACAAAATATTTTACAACAAAATTTAAAGTTACTATTTCCAGATTTGTTGTAAATATTATTATTTAACATTCAAGTAAAAATCTTCAGAGATCAACAATTTACAATTTCAATGTAATTCTACAATTAATTACAGTTTTTGGAAAAGATATTATTGAATGTTTAAAATTTTAAGAGTATATTTACAAGGATGTATTGATTATATATATTTTTTGAAGTGAACCAAAATTATATATTAGACATCTATCCAATATAATACTTTTAATATCATAAAACTTTTCTTAAAAGTTTTATTTATAAATATTAATAATGTGTGATTTTTTTTATTTACGTAATCGGCTGCATATAATGCCATTTCACGAAAGCGGCAAAATTACCCGTTCGATTCAGGAATCAATAAAGTTAAATTGCAACGTAGCCATTTTTAATTTATTTATTACGCAGAAAGAGTCTACGTAAAACGCCTCATTCTTTATGTTTTCAGGACGCATTATGCAAGACAGAATAATTTATAGCTTGTTCCCAGCTGTAATCACATTTATCTTAATTAGTTAGCGTTTAGCATTACAGCTTTATGATCATAGCTCTTGGAATATAATGGACTAACGTTAGAATGTAGAACATCCGGAATGTAGCGAGGAGCACTCTCAAAAATGTGCACACGTTTTTAATAATGTTTTCTACATAAAGCTTAAAAGACAACATCAGTTCTAAAAAATAGTTCAAGCGAATCATATATTATATTATTTAGCTTTTTTTTCCCCTCCGTTTAGTCTTCCAAAATGAAATATTGATAAAATCAGTTACTCATTACAGTTAAAAATGTTTTCTAATTTATTTCCATACAGAAATTATGTATATATATACTATACCTTATTCCAGAATAAAATCTCCTTCTAGCAAAAATGTATTTTTAAACTAATTCAAAAAACATATTTTCTTTAATCCTATATTGTGTTTACTTAGAGATATTTATACAATTGTAGATATTATTGGAATTTTTTGTTTATTTTTGCTGTAAATTGATTACATATTCCTAAATAAGTTATTTTATTAACCGTAATGGAACATTCTACGGTATATTAATTTTACTATAGGTTTTCGAAAATAAAACTTTATTGAAACACAAATATTACAATAATTCCTCAACATGCACTGAAACTAATTATTTCGTGAGTTTTCAGATGTTTTGCACAAATTTTATCAAAAATATATTTCATCTCATTCTCAAATAATAGCATCCTAGTATAAAATAATATGTATTAAATTACTAATAATTGTAAATTGAACTCTCTTAATCAGAAATTATGAAATTACCCTTAAACATATTCAATATTTTCACAGATAAAAAGAACCATATATGGTTTCAAAGGAAAAGCAGACAAATCTAAGTTTCTCGTATGAAAAGAAAATTGTTTAGTGTATTACAAACAATTATGATTATATACATTGCGCTGTCCACACCATAAATGCAACACTCTGAAGGAAGCATGCGAATAACATGAAATTTACAACATGCATTAGCGAAGGTGAGATATGCAAATGATTCTAGTTTCAGCACAGACACACATCACGTGCGCCTGTGGCGCCATCTCAAATCGCTATTTAAGGCTTGGAGATTTCGACGATTTCAAGTTCGGCATATGTGTTTTTCATGTTCAACGATTGATCCAGATTACACCCCCAGCTGCCACACCATGTCAATTTTGGCAACGTGTGGAAGCTGCTTGGTTTGCTGTACCCTCAAGAACACATCCAAAGTCTCTTTGAATCAATGCCGAGGCGTGTGGCAGCGATGATCTCCAACAATGGCGGCTACTCTGGCTACTGATTCTGGCAGGAAACACACTTCACAGAAGTCTATAAATTTAATCATCTGATACTTGGTCAACATGTTATCTACAAAATAAATTTAGTTGTCTTTCTTGGTGTTGCATTTACGGTGGCCAGCAGTATATATATATCATTTATTGTTTATAACTGTTAAACATTTAATATTCGCCATGATTATCAATTCTTCTTTAAAGCAAGTAATATAAGAAAATAAATAAATAAATGTCAATTCTTATGTATGACAAGAAAGAAACATTTTATTTTAGTTACTTTTTATTAAATAGTTACAATTAATATAAATATGTATATGCACATGACAGAATCACACTATTAAGTGACGAAATAGAAAACTTTTTACCTTGCAATTTTCCATTTTCCTTTCTACATATGGTGTTGGACTATTCTTTGTTTGTTTGTTAATATTTATTCATTAATTAAATTTAATTATTCTAATAAAATAGTATATAGTCAATATCAATCACATTCTCAAAAATTAGGTCATCCCAGGTGGAATTCGAAACCCGACCTTTGGACCACAAGTCCAACGCGCTGTCTATTGAACTACAGTGACACAACAAACGATTTTCCTTTCCATATATGCTCTTGGATTATTATTTCTCTTACTATTTATTATTTTTTCATTTAACTAATGAATTAATATTTGAAAAAACTGTTAAAACCAATTACCATCCTCTTCAAGTTTAAAAAATATATATATTTGAGCTTGAATGGATGAATAGAAATTATTTTATTGACAATTGAAAAATTAAGAC
>BMAV01008475.1:74804-125339 GCA_019973955.1 Trichonephila inaurata madagascariensis
TATATATATATATATATATATATATATATATATATATATATATATAGGGACAGAGGGAACTAATAGCACAGGAATTGGAAAAAGGGCCAATTATGAAACTCCTGATATTCTACTTTAAAATAACATATATTTCCTTAATCTGGAACATGGTACTTCTCTACTAATTTACATTTATTCTAAAAAAACATTTAAACAAATCTATAGTTAAAAATGTGAAAGGAAAAAGTAAATACATAATTTTCCTTTTCTACATTAGAAATATTTAATCTCAATTCTACGTTATCAAAATCGAATATTTTGATCTTTGAAAGAAACAATCACTTAACTAAGGAAAAAACTCCTGTATGTTAGAGATTATTTTTCATTGATAGGATTACCTTAAATGTGTTTTCGTAAAACGGAGATTAGATATAATCTCGGAAGATATTTCACTCTGAAAGGAAGATCTTACTCCGTGTCGTTTATGTCTTTTATTGAAAGCTGCAGTTATTCGTTAAACATATATTAGTGTTCTTTTTTTCCCATCAAATGCTTATATTATCTGTGAACAAAAAGATATATTCATTTTACATATGGCATTCTCAGAAAATAATTCAAATGCAAAATATCCGTTATTGTTATGTATTTTTTTTTATTATGTCTTAGAATGGTATTTTTTAAGTGCTATTGCATTTTTTTAGCTCATATGTATTATCTTGTAGATAAAACGATTTTATTTAATAAAACTATACTTATTTGATAATTTTAATTCGTTTAGACATATTAGTACGAGAATAATAAAACGAAGAAGAGAAATTCAAGAATATATACATAGTAGATAGTACACTAGTATTGTGCACAATCTTATTTTACAATACTATAAATATTACTTTGCATCAATAATATAAACATTTTTTAAAACTTTTAAAGGACATTAAATATTATTTAGTGAATAACACTTGACTATTTAAATTAGTGCTTTTTTTCTATATTGCAGTAGTTACGCTAAAATTTTCGTTTATTGTATCAAATGCTTGCAAAAATAACATGACAATGTGTAGAATATTCTCATAAGAAAGGTTTTTATAATTATCCCAGTATTCACTGTATATATTTAGTTATTTTGCCGGCATTAATAGTTTAAACGCTGTACAAAGAGACGTATTTGACCTTAAATATATAAATTATTTAGTTACTGAATAATTTTAGATTAAAAGAGTATTTGGTCATGATACCTTATAGAAGCATTTTCTTTCATGTTTTTCTGTTAACATATATCACACGAAAGTATCATTAATCTCATTTCATTGTTATCCTTTCTTTATCTTTTAATTGTTGCTTGCATACTTACATTACATTTGTTTAATAACAATTAAATCTATAATAGTGGCTTTCTCTTTCTTCAATATTAGGTGATTCAAGTGTTATTAATTAATTTTTATTTTGATTTAAAAGTTAAGATAGGGGAATATAAGACATGCTTTATAAAAAGTCTTTATATAAACTTTAGGTATTAGTTTTATTAAAAAAATATTGTACAGGCTTCACATCAGCTCTATCTGAAACGACACGTAATTTTGATTACACACAAAATCTTTATAATGATATACACTTACCGGAAGTCAGCCATTATTTTTAGGAATTGTTAATTAATTTAAGAAATCCGGCAACTTGCGACACCTTTTTTTTTGAAAAAAGGGAGACATGGGATTTGTTTGTGATTTTTAGATTTATTTAGTACATTTTAAGCAAAAAGTCCTAAAATTGAAAACAGAGAAAAAACTTATTATTACTAAAACGGGAAAAAACTGGTAAAAAATGTACAAAAAGTTACATAAACGGGGCCCGCTCTGTACAAAAGTTATATGAATAAATTCTCAACTTCCAGTTTTTATGGGTTACTTTGTTATTCATGTTTGAAATGACCTTCAGGATAAGAGATATTTTAATTTTTCCAAAAACTGGGGGACTTTACATTTGTGATTATATGAAATTGCTTAAAAAAACAAGTGATTATATTCACATAAATGACTGTAAATTTTGTAATAAAGCAGTGGTTGATAAATCTGAAGATCAGAACATTTCTACTGTTATGCGGAACATACACAACAAATTTCAGCAAATTATTTTCAAAACGTTTTGTGCAATCGCTGTATCCGTTTGAACTTTTCGAAAAAAAACACATTTCAAGTAAAACGCATCTTAAAGTTTTACATATTGTGTAAAGTTATGACATCTGTGCTTTTGCTAAAACACTTGTAGGTTTTGTTCTACTGAATGGAAAATAAAAAAAACTTGGTATTTTTACTAAGCTAATAAGATGGCTTATAAAATAAAATCATGAAAAAAATTATCAATTTTTGAAAAAGAATTATGATTTTAGCTTAGTCGGATACCTTAAACGAGGATAAGTTACAGAGTTAGCATTAATGATTCATTCATTTTGAAAGGGCTATATTTTCAAATGTATTACACTTACCCATGTGAATTTTATATAAAAAGAGGCAGATTCTCATCAAGTTTCTACACTTTCATACAGTGTTCAATACGTTCCCCTTTGGTGACAAGTCACACGTCCATACGATGAGCTCACGCCATACAGTTTTTTACTTAATCCTGTTCATGGTCTCCACAGCGGCACTGATGTGATATTTGAGCGCGATGAAGAATTGCGGTGTTGGGAATACGTTAACAATCCTTAATGTATTTCCATGGGAAAAAGTCGGAAGACGTTAATTTAGGGGATCTGGGAGGCCAGAGGAAAAAGTGGTAGATATTTATCATGCATACGTCCAATCCAGAATGCGGAAGTCCATCGTTTAAGTATTCGCCAACTGGGATGTGCGAATGTGGGAGGGAGAAGGTGGACTAATCAATACAAACTTAGACAGTTTGCTGTTATTTTCGTACGTCTTCCTGAGTTTATGTGTAATACTTTTGAAAATGCAGCCTTTTTCAAAACGAATGAATCATTTATGCTAGCCTTGTATTTTAAATTAATTCACAAACTTACATTATGTGTGTCGATATAGTCAATCAGTTCAAATATTTTTTTTTATATAATAATTTAAAAATTTGAAGAAAAATATGCCAACTTTTAGATCGTATGCAAACTTGAGCATTGGCTAGGATGCCAGTTTTCACGTATAATGTAAATATGTTTACATGATGTAGATGTAAATCACCTAAGTAATTGTTTTTCCATTTCGATGTAAACGACTGAAATGGAAAAGAAAAACTGATAAAATTGGTAATATATAGCAGAGCAAATACGTTTGATAGTTTGAAATTTCAAGACACTTCACATTACAGACAAGTAAGGAGGAAATAAGTTTTGAAAGTATAAATTATTCGGAAAAAGGAAATTAAAATTTTCTTGTATACGGATCAAAAGAATAAAGCATGTTTTGATCAAAGTAAATATAATTGCCAATTTAATATGTAAAACGTGTGGTTATATAACGGATTATATAAGGTATATGGTAGTATTTTTTTATTCATTGTTATATAAACAGCTTTAGTCAAAATTAAATTTTTAGTCGAGTATAATTGATGCCAAATTACTTATAGGATTTAAAACTGAAAACTAACAAATATTCCCTGCTAAAGGGGATAAAAAGCTCAAGACAAGCTAAGAAGTTTAAAATAACAACCATTTTTTTCCCCTATAAAAGTATATTAATTAGTTTTGCGCTTAAGACACGTGGACAATTATTTGTATATGCTAATGCATTTATTAAGAAGTAACTTGATATGTATTCAATTCTTTTGATTTTATGTGACGTACAGCTTGAAGAATAGCATGTATACACAAGTCAGTCAGCACTCTTTTAATTCCCATATATAAGTTAATAAATTTATTTCCTAAATGAAGCTTCTCTTTTAAAACATTCCTCAATGAATTCTAACTACACTGCAAATTTGTGTAATATTTTATTGGCATAATTGGTTTTAAGAACTAATAAAATAAAGGAATAACATTGTTAATCTTTTAAATCACTTTTAAAACAAGCTATAAATAAATGGTTCCTTTATGTATATTATGTGATTGTCTCAATACTCAATATATGTACTCAAAATATTTATTGAATGTAAGAGGCTTGTTCAAGTAGATTCAAGATCCCTTATATTACGGAAGTCTCTCACCTGCAGAAATAGGTTTTCCCGGAGACATCATCATGCCGCATTTGAAGCATATAAAACGCATTGCTTTTCCAGATTATATTAACAGCTGCGTGATGGGAAAAACAGTAGATAAATCACATTCTTATGGAGGCCATATTGATATGGCTTAGTGCCTGGGAACAACGATTACAGAAAATGTGCATTGGGTGTGTTGTTCATGTGCAGCAGTTGTGGGAATTTATGGAAAGCGATTTATAGATGGAGAAACGATAAGTCAGCTGGTCTGTAATGCATCAGTGATTTAAAAATTGTGGGTGGGGACTTTTACACATTGTTTGCCATGACTAAATGGCTACATCAGCCAATATCAGATTCGACATTGTTGGCCTAGACGTTATGTCTGAACGCATAATGCAATGTACATTGCTTCGTATGGAAACAACGCAGCATGTTCTAGAAAAAGATCAGCACGCTGACGGCGCTTCATTATCCAAGGAGTTTGCAATAAGCCATGAGACATTGAGATTATTAAATAGAATAATGAAAGACTGTCACCTGGTTCGATGAAATCTGTTTTCTGGTAAATTGCAATGACGGAAGATGGTGACTACGTCAATTTAAAATACAAATACTGGATAGCTGTCAAATGCACAAGTAACTGAATAAAGGGGTGTTAGTCCTACATAATGTAAATGGTTATTTCATGGAACAGACAAGGAACCGCAGCTAATTCCTTGACCTCTGAACATGTAAAAATAATTGTAGCCAAGAAGTGCCCCTTTATGGCAACATTGCTTCTCGCATGAGAACGCAATATACCTTTAGGGAGTGTTTTGAGGAATATTCTGATGAGTTTTAAATCATGTATTTACCTCGGAATTCATTTTAAATGAATCCAATCAAATACTTGTTGTTTCAGTTTTAAAAACATATTCAAGCTACAGTACTACCATATAAAAATTGGACAGTAATTGCATAATCATAATAAGTTGAGAATACTTGGTAGTAGATACCTCATACTATCTAACAGCATTTTGTCCAATCAATGACTCGGTGAGTCTCCATGCATTTGAGAGTGAAAAATGGCCCTTCTTCAAAACAAATAGGTGGTCATAGTTTGATGATATTAATGAATAACACATATTATTTTAATTATTTTTAGAAACGTATAAGTTTTAAAACCAAAATAATTATAAACAGTTGTAATTAACAGCAACTTTCCTCTTTTTTTGTGATAAATGGTTTTCTAATTAATCAGTTGCTGAATATTTTTGATATTTTTTTTTTTGATTGAATTGATCACTTCTATCCATCACAGATGTTTTCAATAAATGACACTGAGTTTGAAAGTTTTATTCAGTTGGTGAATCACGTGAGAAACAATTGAATAAGTTCATGTATGGAGCTCATTCAAGGATTACAGATATCAGTCTGCTTATACTGAGCATATATCAAACCGTTTAAAATACACTATTAGCCACACAAAATTCAACACTCTGAAGGAAGCATGCAAACTATATGAAATTTACGTCATACGTTGACGGGGATGAAATAAGAAAATCATTAGCATTATATAGCAGTAGCAAATCACGGGCAAACGTAGCACCACCCTGAAGCACTATATAAAAGAAAAACAAATTGACGATTTATTTTTTTTTTTTTTTTTGCGTAATTTGTTTATCTGTGCCTTGCGGAAGACATCGAACGTCTTTTGACTAAGTTTCTGAATTCCACCAAGTAAGAATATTAACCTATATAGACTACGGATTATCCTTCGGAGAAATCGCTTAACGCGTCGGACGAAACCAAGCAACTGTAAACCGGATCTTTCATCGCTAGATGCTGAAGGTAACGATGGACTGTAGGGACCAATCACACCCACCTCATTAGACCACCGCCCATGAAGATAGGTAGATTGTGCACATGAAATTTACCGATCGCGTAGACATATAATGAACTTTAGCACAGCAGGTTTAGTGTGTCACGCATGATTATATGTCTGCTCGTACCGTTTGAAGCAATTTGAGTGGAATGTCCACCAGGTGTACATTGCTTCGTTTAACTTTGATTTGAAACCAACGTCGTTTGCACCGCCGATGGGGCAATAAATGGTGGACATGAACAATGGAATGGAACTTCATTCAGTCAACTGAAAAATTCCGCTTCTATCTGAAACATCACGATGGTCAGATGCATACTAGCAGAAAACCATGGTGAGAGGCTGATGAACTGTTGTGTATTTCATCGCCACTCTGCTTCTACACCCGGTATCATGGTTTTGGCTGGTATTCGATTTCAATGACGCACTCTTCTAATATGCATTTTAGGTACACTGAACAGCCAGCGCTACATCTTTGAGGTGTTGGCGAAAGTGGTCATTCCATAAATTAAGCACATGCCATCAGCCATATCCCAACAGGAAAATGTGTGACCACACGTGGCACACAATGTTCAAGAGTTCTATTTTACATATCAGATTCAATTGTTTACTTGGCCTGAATGTTTTCACGATCTATCAACAATCGAAAACGAGTCGTACATGCTCTCCCAACGACTGGACCGGGATACACCACCCACTGGTACACCTGATCAAATTTGTCAATACGAGGAAGCCGCATGTACCATGGACCTCAAGGTTACATCCAAACCTCTTTGGTTTTTTGAAGAGGCATGTGGCAGTGGTTTTAGCTTATATTAGTGGCTACACTAATTGCTGATTATACCATCCTCCACACGCCATAACAGGCTTTAATTTTAATCGTTTCATCGTTGTGCAACTCGTTATCTGCCAAATAAATTTGAATGTAATATCTATGGTCCCTATTTGTGTTACATTTTGTGTGACCAGCAGTGCAGATATGAGTAAGTAAAACGTATCTCATGAAAAAATCATTAAATGAGCGTAGGGATCATAGAAATATTTTTTATCAAAACCAAGATTACTTAAAAATAAATTCCAAATGAAGAAACAGAAAAAAGAAATAATTATATTTTGATATTAACTCAATTGGAAAATAAGACATCAGAATTTTGGTTAGCTTATTATATGTTTAGCAAAGATATAATTTTAAAATTTGGTTTAAACGTTAATTACTTCAAAGTGCTTGCACAATTTTAAAAATTCTAAGCTCAAAAAATTTTTAGTATAGTTTAGCAAAGCCACAAGTTCTACAATCGTCCTAAAATATGTTTGATTTTCCAAATGTCAATCCTTATTAGTGAAAACTTATGGTTATTACTTAATGATGGGATTAGAAAATTACGTTCTAAATATTTCATTGTTACATTAGAAATTAAAGAAACTATATAAGCTATAATTAAGCAATTTTATTAATATTTAAGGTAAACTCTTATTTTATAGTATGCATTAGAATAAAAACAAACTATACTTTCGAGCTCCTTATATTAATAGACATTTCTGAAATTGCATGGTAATTTGACAATGTTACCCCTATAAGTTTCCAAAGAATCTATAACATATATATATGGTAGTATATAATTAATATAAAACTTCCGAAAACAGTACTCACAAATAAAAATAATTATAACGTGCTTTTTATATTCGGTGATTCCTTATCATTTGGATAGTATTTTATTTAAGTTATGAATTGATAGTTCATCTTACTGGAAATACTTTTCTGTTTTCAGATTATGAATACATTTTATAAAAATGTTTTAAATTTATGCATCAGGGATGCATTAACAAAGCTGTAGTCGCTGGTTTAATATAATTAGAATGTACTACATGTTCTATATATATATATATATACAATAATCATGTGGCTAATTTGTTTTCCTGCAGAAACATTCATAAAATGTCAAAACAAGAATTTTCCTCATAATGAAACAATAACAAAAGAGGAAATAAACTATCATCCGATCTCAAACTTATCGTTAACATTGATTTCTTTAAGGCAATTTACTTGACTCAATTTTGAATTAACTACTTAGCAAAAATCCATTAACATGACAAAAGTTGAAGTCAACAATTTCTATTCTCTTTTGCAACAACAATTCTTAATTGACAATTAAGTACGGACTTCAAATGACAATGAGAAACTTTAGAGTTATTGAGCTCGAGATCATAAACATTTTATGAGTTGAGACAAGTAATTTGTGTTTCACCCTGGAATAATTTCAATTATTCTACAACAATTTTTCAAATGAGAGTTGTTTATTTTAAGCACTCTAATATCCGTCTCATTAAAATGTGCGATGGAATTATTAATTGCATCATAAATTTTATTGCCTATCTTTTATGATTTCCAATCATCAGCGTTTTTAAATGCTTCTCATAAAGATACTTGTAACACTAATTTGTTTTCGAAAGTAGCATAATTGCTTGCTGTATAACTTTGATATTTTATCTCGGCTTACATTTCTTGACGATATTCTCTCTTCAAATCTGGAGCAATGTGTACTACAATTCATAATGTACTAGTCAATAATATATCCCTTTAAAACCCAACCCGCATGATCCTGCGGGTTGGGCGTTACTTACTCACTGCAGCTGTAAAGGTAAGTACTTACCTCGTGAAATTTCTTTTCTGTTTCAATAATTTTGAGGAAAGCCTAAATAAAAATGAAATATATAGTTATATAATTACTACCAAATTTTCTTGGGAGTCGCCATGGGTAAGTCCCTTTTTTTCTCTCTCTCTCTTTTTTGCAATTAATCTTCTTTTACATACATTAAAGAGTATGGCCTTTTTATCCTCTCCACATATATCTGCATCCATATCTCTCCCCCCTCCACCCCCCAAAAAATCTGGGTTTTTCCGGTTTTAGTTCGTATGGTGTAGCTTAAATATATAAATATATATATATATGTAATTTTCTGATACATTTACTATTTTTCGTGGAATAATGTGTTAACATTTAACCAAAAACTTTTTCAGTGGCCTAAAAAGAGAAGAAATCTTACAGAAGAAATTTTTCAATTGATGAATAAATCAGATTGAACATAGATCAGAACTTAGTGATCTCTCGGATGATGACAATGCTGCGAAGAAAACATATGAATTTCGTATACTGGAAGGATAATCAAGTTCAGATGAGAGCGATGAAGAAACACATTGGATTATTTGAAATGGAAAAACAATTTTGGATGATTCTTTACCATAAAAGTATCTTAAACACATTCATTACATTGATTTAGCTGTTGCAAATTCTAGGTTTCTGTGGAAACAATATGCAATATCAAATAAAATTCCTCCAAAAATCAAAATGGATTGCTTAAAATTTAAGTTAGAGATTGTTAAAGAGTTATCAGCCTCTCCGCCAACTAACAAAAGTATTTAAAATGAGGATGAAGATAGCAATGTTATAGTTCCACTCGCAAAAAGATCGAATCGTTATAATCCACCTGCTATATATACCATGGCTTTTATCCTGGCCATTTCAGGATAAAGGGTTTCACATGTATAGCAGGATGCCATTTCAAACCTTGATGGCATTTCAAGGCCTCGCAAGTACGGATTGGAAAATACGAAAGCAGTTCGAAAATGTTGTGAAAAAATGCAATGGTTATTTATACTGGTCAAAAACATAACGAAATATTTTTGCAGTAAATAAGTAATGAATTAATAAAAGAGTTAATTATACATCAATGATTTCCTTATTTTTAACAATTTTAGTTGAATTAAGATTGTTTCTTTTATCAACTTATATAGAGCTAAAAATGTATAACTCGTAAGATTTCATGGGTGACCTTTTTCAAATATACCACCCAACCCGCACTGTAGTGCGGGTATCGTCTACAATCAAGGAAGGGGGTGGAGCGGAATTTTTAAAATTATTTTTCCCAATGTCATTTTGGTCTATATAGTATTAATAACCAGAAGAATTTAATATTTGAAGTTAAAAAATAGGGTCTTAAAGGGATACATACATGTTAATTTTGTTTCGTGTATACACAATTTTTTTTTAAAAAAATGTAGTTATATATATTGTTATGAATTATTGCGATAACTATGGAAAACTAACTGCTATACAAAACATAGTCTCGGAATATATATGCATATAAACATTGAATTTTTTTTAACCTTAATGTTTGTAGCATTATTTTCATTTACTCAGAGTTATGACATAGGTTGCATATTTTGAATAATTATGCATCTGCAAGTAAATGTAGATTGACCGGAGTTTTCTACAAAATGAGCAAGACATGGATCTGTAGATTCACTTGAAGCGAATATGTTTTAATTTTCTACCTAAATAGCTAATATTTCATTCTTCCAATCAATAAAAATATTACCTGGTAGCCAAACCTTATTATAACATTTACATTATATTTAGCTTTTTTTTTCTTAATTTTGCACTCTTAATTTCTGACGGTTAACGAACATCTATTTATTTTTTAAGTGACTGCTTATGTTTGCATAAACTAACTGCGTTATATAATCTTTCTTTGAACTATGGTCGAGTAAAGTAGTATCATTTTCCCTTTTGTCACAATTAATAACCTCCAGAAGAAGATTTTAGTATCTTGAAATCGCCAAATAAGTGTATTGGTTCTTTTTGTGGGACCTTGTTTTAATCCACCAAATATTACAAGGTTGAAGCGACCGTTTTTTTTTCAAACATCCATGACTTTTTAATTATTCTGTAGCCAAGTGTGATCCGTGCGCTTTTTTAATAAGTTCATTGAACATCACTTTTAACTTCCAACAAGTGATGCTTTATTATAATGGCCTCCTTTCAATAGATTTTCGTTTACCTTTATTAGGAACAGCATCGTAGAGAATTCGGAACTGTTGTGTAGACATTATTGTCCCTCTATTTGAGGAGTTGTTCTCTTTATTCATGTCCTTGTTTTTGAACATATAATTAATTGTTGACGAAAAAAGGTTATACTTACGCTTCACTATCAGCTACTCTCATAGCCTTTTCTCGTTTTTCAATTATTTAACATTTTTTTTTTTCGTTTCTTTTATACGTTTACTTTTTTGAGTTGTTAAATTCTGCACAAAAATCGAATATAATATGTCTGTGCAAAAGTATGGAAAAATGGGTGATCGCAACTTTCAATAATAATGGAATAATAAATTGAACTTTCGATAATAATGGAACGAGCGTTTAACATAAGCTGCTTAACATATACTATGGAACTTTTTATTTCTTCATAACTCTTGTTAACCGAACTATTCTTACAAATTGTGTTGCCTTTATAACAAGTTCTGGATAAACAGGGCCCCACTGTAATTAGAACAAACATGACTTTGAAGTAATATTTAACCTTTAATAATTCATCGTCGCGGATAAATTATAATTTTCAGAAGTTTTTATCATTAATTTATAAAATATTCATAACCAAAATAAATGAACAGAAAAATAATACGTGATGGTTAAAAAATATTTTAATGAAATATATCCTGCTACGTAATTTTTTCCGTTTTATGGGACAGCATATCATTCTTATTTTCATTTATGTTTTGAAGTCGCCTTATTAAAAATTATTTTGAACATGTTTATACATATATTACGACGTTTAATTAATATTTCTGGAATATTTATCTAAAATGAGAGATTGGATAAAAAAAATTCGTGATTTATACTTCCAATTTATTTATGACTTTAAAAAAATTTAAGAGCTTTTATGTTTCTGTTGGAAGATTTGAAAGATTTCATTCGTCATACCTTTCTTTTGTTGTTGTTAAAAAGATCTACATTTAGTGTGCATAAGTCATTTCAAAACATAGTTTTTGTGTCTCTTAAGAAGCAAAAATCTAATTTAGATTAAGCCATTCACAGAGGAATTGGGACACAATTTAAAAAATTAAATGAAGAAAAATAAACAATATTTCAGTTTTAGGAGCTATTTGTTCAGACTTTTTCTTTATACTTTATTGGCTCTAAGAACAGAGTATTAAGATATTTTTATTAATTGTACATTCACATTGTCTTAGCTGACATTTTTTTGTGAGATTCGGATAAGGAATTTAAATTAAAGCATTATTGTTCACTGCGCAAAGTAGAGGAAAATTTACATGTTTTGAAAATATAGGTATTTTTTTAAATGTTTAAATTAAATAATTGCTATAAAATAATCGACAGCACCACTTAATTTTCTCTTTTAAATACATTCTTTTTTTTTAGTTAATTAATGCATGGAAATTGTAATAATCTTTGTAAATACAATTGTTTCTAATATTTTCAATTTTGGAAGGAATTCTGTTGGATATTTTTCCTTTCTAATTACAAATGTGATAGTATCATATGTTAATACTTTATTTTGATCTACAACATTGAAAAAAAAATAGTTCTTTTTATGATTTTTTTTTCTTTTGACGCAATTAGGCTTTTGTATTAGCAAATTTTCTATTAAGATACATTTCCGAGGTGTGTTTAATATACATAAGTAAGGAAAACAATGAAGTTAAGTTTAAGAATAAAATTGCATGTATATATATATATATATATATATAAAAGATATAAAATAATTAAAGACAATTTTTTAAGATACATATTTATATTTCCGGAAATTTAGCCTAATAACTCTAAAATATTTTTATCATATCAAACTCAAATGTTTTTCATTTACTTGCCAAACTTTTTTGCAGCAAAAAATAACTTTATTTAAATGTATTATTTTGAAAAACTCATGTTTTTATCTGTAACATATTAATTTTAGTTTTGTTTTTTATTCTTAAAAGCAAAGAAAATTCTTTAAACAAAAAAAGCTAAAATAATCCTTGCTCATTTTTTTTTAAAGTTATTTATTTATTCTTTTTTTTTTATTTTGAAAACTTTGGATTTCATCAGTTACAAATGAAGTGAAAAGATAAGTCACAAGCAAACGGTTAATAATATATAATAGAAAGAGCCAATCAGGATGATGACAAGACAAAGAGAAAGTCAATCAGATTCCAAACCTTAGAGAGAAGAAAAAATAAAAATAGATACTATCGAATAAAACGAGAGATCACTTCTACAGATGGCTCTTTTTTGGAAGGTCAGCGGATTACACACTGTGAAATGGCAAGCTTCACCGACAGATGGTCACAATGTTTTTACTCATTTTACAAAAGAAAACCGTTTCTTAATGGTTCGTTAACTTTATAAAAAAACCCAGTAGATCTTAGGATTTTGGGAATATAATTACAGAGCATCGTCTGTGACCAAGATTTACATATTTGACATATTTGTGTAACATTCCAGTCTAAATAAAAGTCAGATAATAAGAGTAATTTTTGGTAAGGCATACAAATATTTATGTATCGATCAATCAAGTGCTTGTGGATTAGATATGTAATTTACGACATGCTAATATATATTCCTGAATATATTTAACAAGTTGTCATCTTCGAAGAAAAATCATTTGCCAAACTGTTGATACTGTTGAAACATTTCAGTGAGTACCGATTGATTCAAAAATAATGTAACCAATTTCAGAACATCATAATTTTTTTTTCGAATCAAGTTATTTACATGAAATTTTCAATGTGATATCCCTTGGCACAGTACACTTTGTGTAAACATTTTCACTAAGTGAAAAACAAGCCTTTTGATCATTTTGGGGGTATTTTTCCAGGCTCCTCTTTGATTGCTTTTTGAAGACCTTGGATAATTCTTACTTTAAGTCGGTATAATTGTTTTTAAGTGTGCCCATAAAAATATAATTACAAAGAACAATGTCAGGGAATGATGGTAGCCCTTTCTCAGGAGGCAGATAATTTATTTTTTAACATTTCAGCCATTTTATAGTTGATTTTGCAGTATGACTTGGTGTAAAACAAAGTTTCCTTGAAAGTTAAGACGATTATTTTTTTTTTTTTGATCAAGTGTTTCAAAACTTTATTCTGATGGTATTTAGCGACAATTTATGCTTTTGGTTCTACAAAAAAGAATTTGTTAAGCCTTGAGAAGATATTCACATTCATACCATAACACTTGACGTCCAACTTGCATATTTCAAAACAGCTGCGTCCTGTTGAAATTTTTTGCGTTAAATAAATTGCATTTTCATTTTGCCAGCTCAGGTGTCGTTCACGTCACTTGACCATGGTTCAAAATTACGTGGTCCGTCGCCAAAAGCCCTCGTATAGCTGAGAAGTGTGACGTTAATATTCAATCAATAAATTCATAATTTGTAGCATAATACAACCGTAGGTTACTACAAATTATTTGTTTGAAGTAACAATACAAATAATTTACTTAGCATTCAGTAACACTAGAAGTGTTATTTTTTTGACGAGATGTACACACACAGAGAACTTAAAGAAACATATTTTATATACTAGCATGTTTAATTACGCATGGACCTTTCTTTCAAAAATATTTTGTTTTACAAAGCTGACAAGATATGAGTGGAATAAAATTAATATTCCATGCATATTCTTTGAACATCCATATAAACTTTTATTTGTAAATTAATCATATACAATAAAAATGTCCTCTTTTTTTTCAGTTATGAAGATAAACACGTTTTGTTTTGAAATAGCTATTAAGGTAATGAAAACATTATGTGCGTTTGATTTATTTGACATTTTTATAAAGGAACATAACACTCAAAAGATGGTTTTGATAATTTTTACTAGACATTACAGAAAAATATATTATACCTTTTATAAAGACATTCACCAGCCATTAAATAAAGGATTATTATATATTTTCATCTGGTTTTTGCAATACATACTGGAATCAATTACAGAAAACTAAAACTCGTTTTACAGTAGAATAAAATAACGTGATAGAGAAATATTAGTTTAATACATCATTTTATTAGGATTTAATTTCTGACCTGAGAAGACAAAATGGGAAAAAAAAATTCACAATTATTAAAACTTAAAAATATTACTTTAAAATGAATCTGCATTGATAAAGTATTGTTCTCAAACTTATAATGGTGGACAAAATATAAAACAATGAAAATAATGATTAAATCTTCAAATTTAAGAGGTGACAAATTACTTACAGAATCAGAGAGATCCACGGTTTTTTTTTTTTTTTTTTTTTTTAAATAAAACCTCTGAATAAAATTCTTTTTTTTTTGTAATCAAATATATTGAATTAGAAAAAACAGATCAACAGAATAAACATTTTTAGTTTTAAAGAATACATATTTTTAGTAGTATAATACATTTGTTTTTTACAGAATACACATATACAAGGAAGTACGTCTGAAGTGAAACCTCTTAAGACGGAATATCGGTTAACACGAAATAATAAAACGGTTCCAAAAAACGTTTTTTACGGTATTTTCACAGGCATTTTTTCTCTTAACACAAAACCAAAAATATCTTAACCCGAAAAGGTTTTCCCACCTGGGAATGAACATAATATCAGCCGACTCGGACTGTCCTATTTTATTTTTGGAAGAATTCATTGCATTAGATGATGATGATGTGTGTAGTCCCAACTGTGCGAGACAAAGACGTTTTGGAGTTGGATCTAAGGTCAAAAAGTATCATTGATGCAGATTCAGACGACAAAAATGAAATAAAAAATGCAGTTCCAGTTCCCTCGTCATTTGAAATGAGGAATACTATGAAAAGTATACACAATTCTTTAAACCCACATTCCGATGGTGAAATGAATAACAACATGGAAAACATCGGATAATTTGTTGGCAATTTGATTTTAGAAAATACAATGCAAAGAAAAATACCAGATCATTTTCCAAAAATTCAGTAATTCTTATGTTTTTGAAAAAAACCTTGAAATTTTTGTATTAAATTTCTTTAAGCTCTTGTAAATGTGTTTGTTTTATTGATTTTTAATAAATATATGCATATATACATTATGTAAATAAAATAAACCCTAACAAACGTGTTGATTTATGGTTTTTTTCACGATATATTTTAACACGAAACAATATTTTGGTCTCTTGTTTCATTTTAAACGAATTTCACTGTATGTATTTATTAATAACGCAATATACCTTTTAATTCTATTTCTAAAAACCAAATATATTTAAAAATACTAATTACATTTATTAAATTTGATTCGTGTCAGGGAATTTAGGCTTCACATAAACAATCTATCTTAGAAGCTATCGAAGGTAATTCAACCGTGAAAAATGAGTGCGCTTCATTCAGATACCCTTTAACACGCATCTCTCTCTCCTCGAGCAATAACAGGTTAGTCTCGCTTTGACAGCCAAAGGTCATTTATTTATAAATCATTGAAGGTTAAAGGACATCATTAAATGTATTCTGGTAACACAAAATTACAAGAATAAGTTGCTAATTTCTAGAAATTGCATGATTTTTCTTATACCTAAACAATTTTTCTGTAACGAGAAAAGCAATTTATGTTAAAATTAATTTATTTTTATACAAGGGAAAAAAATAATATGTATTTGAGATATTTTGTTATATTTTGAGTATGCTTTACTCGTCTCTATACTTTTTTTTTCAATAATTAGAAAATAACATATATTAACTGAGAAATATACAAAAAATTTTATGTAAATATAAAAAAATAATATCTAAAGCCACAAAAATCTATAAATTTTATGGAGAATAAAAATGGCATTTTTCAAAAAAAATTTTGATAAGGATAGGCTGAAGTAAAATGTATATTTTATGCGTTAAAAACAGGTTTGGTATTTTTCTTCTTTTTTTTTCTTTTTAAAAATAATTGAGTAATCACTCTCTAAAAGTAATGAGAACAAATAAGAATGGGTAAAATCTTCTAATCTATAATCTCAACACGCAGCACGCATGCAACAGTGTGATACCATGGAGTTGTAACAGTGGCACGTGAAAATTTACTGCAAAATTTTTTTAAAAAACTTAAAGATTATAAAAAATAATAATTTTCTTACAATTTTATTGAAATAGTCTTACTCAGACAGAAATTTCAAACTTTGGATCCAAATATGCTTGTGAATATTTTTTTTTTTAGTTATGAGCATAATAAAATAAATTTAACTCAAAACTAGCTGATGTGCATCTGAAATAACCTAATTTTTTAAGTATATTCAAGTTGTAATCCAAATATTAATGACTTGGTTAAATAAAAGTAGAAATTCAAAAGCCACATTAAGTACTGAGTATTGAATTAAATCATTTAATTCTAAGTAATAATTTACTCACATTTTTACTTCATACTTAACCTAAGTTTGTACTTTTGTCTTATTTATTTATATTTTTAAATTTCAACTACATTGACTTACATTTAAATACATTGACTTGCATTAAAACCTGAGCCATGTAAAAATACCATAATAGTCTATAAGAAGCATTATATCGCTTTTAATATTTTGTATGTTGGAAGCGGGGCAGGCATAATTTTTTTTTCATCAAATAGTGCACGCATAATATTTTTTTTTCGAATAGTGGCAGTCTTCCAAAAAAGGTTGGCCACCCCTAGATTATATCATAAAATATAACGACGTGCTAAGTAAACTATATACACTGGTGTTCAAAATTAATAGAATTTTTAGATTTTGCCGATAATCTTAAGGGGATTCAATTGACGAAAAATCGGTCAAAAAATCAAATTTAATATTTTAGCCTAAATTTTTCTTTATATATATTTTCTATACGCTCACAAAATTTGAAAGCTCTAAATTTAAAAAACGCAGAATTAGGATAGCTTTTACGTTCGTTTTTATTCACATCCTATGGCAAATCAAAACTTTAAACTGCCGTATTTCAGAAAGATAAAATAACTATTTTGTCTTCATTTAAAATGCTAAGACTTTTTTTTCTATTGCGCCTAATGCTTTGAAATTTTTTTACCTATTCCCAATAGTACATGTAACAAAAGTTGGTATGTATTTTTGAATCAAAGCAATATTTATTTTTTAAAAATAATTAAACTCAGAATTTATACATTTTTAAGGAATTTTCAATAAACATTCATAAAAAGAAGTATTGTAAGAATACCAATCACGTTAACGCAAAACCCATACCAACTTTTATTATACATAGTTTGATGTACTTGTACATCAAATTTCATGCGTGTACGTCAATTTTTGTAGGAGGAGTAGCATTTTAAAATCACTTCAAAAATTTCAAGTTTTTTCCTTAAAAAATTACATGGCTAGCTTTTTATGAAATGTTGAGCACAAAATATATTTAACATAGTATACATACATAGGAGACAACCAAAAAATATTAAAAATCCTTAAATTAAAAACTTTTCGTAAATCGTACCATGTCCACTTAACCAATTGGACAGATTTTCATGAAGGTGTTCATACAGGACTGATATAATACAAAATAAAAACATTACAACAATTGCATTATTCAATTCATCAAAACAACATTGTTCAATTACGCAATTCAACAAAATTATCCTGCATAACTCTAATCGAAGTCGAATAGTATAATCGCATCTTTTAGATATATAGACCATTTCTTGAGTTTTTCAAATGCTACTAACTCCCATGTTAATCATCCTTCCATGTAGAGGAGTCTATGCACATTTTTTTAAATTCGTTGAGGCTCAAACGTCGTTCTGTGCTGTGGTGTGGAAGTTAAGACAGAGGGGGTAGCTCAGGGTTCATCCTCGTCAATTGACCACTGTACAAAATTACGTGGTCTGACATCAATATCCCTCGTGCAGCTTTATATTGACGTTAATATAGCTCTCACTCGCTCTTGTGCGTGTTACTAAAATCTTGAAGAATGTAGAACATATAAAAAAAAATTAGTGCAAATATTTTTTTTCTAAAAATTAAATATATATAATGTGGCTTTTCTATTGCCTAAATGAAAGTTACTAATGCCCTCGCAATACACTAATTACTTTTAAGAGTTACCATTATTATAAAAGTACACATATGCATAGTTTGCATATTGTTACTTATATGTATATTTTGTACATGCATATTCTTTTATATAAAATTCAGTTTTTTTTTTATCATTTCTTCAAATATATTTCTTATAATATATTAACACATTTGAACACCATTTGAATATGGATATGTAAAAATTAGTACTTAAAAATATTTTCCTTAGGTTGTATATAAACGGCTGTCATTCTATGGCATGCAATATAAGTAATAGAACTTTTTTTCCCATTTCTACTGGGAATTGTAAAGTTGTAAGGAATTTTATTGCTCGAAATATGTGTAAAAGCAATATAATACTGAACTTGATGTAAAAAGTTGAAGTGGTAGTTTTCATTTTAATTGCATGTTATGTTATTATATAACATTAGGTTCTAAATTAATACTGATCAATATTAAAATCAATGCTTAATTTCATTGACATTTAATACGTATCTAAAAAAATACAAATTTACTTTCCTTTCTAGATGATAGAAGTGAAGATGGGAGAAGATCGTTTGTCATGATTGAGGTTTGTTTCCTTGCCAATTACTCGCAAAAATGAGCGTAGATACGTCCCAAAAGAATAGGTGTCAAGAAAGCTGGATTCACTCTCTCAACCACTTCCTTTATACTCTGATATTTTTTAGCGAAATCCGTCAATATACTTTTTATAGGGCAAAAATCATGCAGAGTTGAATTCATAAATTAAAAGATTTACCCTAGAATTGTCAGTTTCACAAAAGAAGAGAAAATAAATGTGTTTTTTCCCATCTATCTGCAGAAAGTGTTAATATTACAATTGTGAACGACACTGGCAATTGTAAGGTATTTAGAGTCTTTTTACTGTTGAAAATAACGTTAAGTGGCAAAACTATTCGTCGGATAATGTTAATAACTGCTGATGCTTATAGTAAAATCTGTTTTATATTTCAAGGCATTTTTAAATGTCACAATTATATTAAAATACACAGTAAGAGGTAGAGGTTCTTTTTTTTTTCTTTCTAAAATATGAGTATTTATCATTTTTTTAATCAAATATACGTATTTTTTATTCCATGCAAAATAATGTGCTCTCAAACATTTGATAATATCTAGGGTAAATGAGATAAACTCATATGAAGTCAATGACACACAATATTTGTAGTCATATGTTTACAACAAATCAAATCATACATTTGTGTGACGTCATAGTAACATGACTAATGCGATCAAGTGTTTCCAGCTAGTTAATTCATGTCTTATTGTAGAAAACTTTGGTTTTGAAAGAAAAATTTTCTCTTAAAAGTGCCTCTTTAAAAAAGACAATGATACATATAGTGAAACAAACTGCACTAGGTGTAAAAGTACAGTATGTTATAAGAATAATTTTTGTTTCACTTTGAAAAATCATGTATTGACTTATTCGTTGAAAGTTCTTACCGAATTATATAAAGTTTGTGAAATTTTACATGTGGAACAACAAGTACAAATTTAATTGTCAGTTTCTAATTCCCGAGAGCAGATGTTTGCATTTATCATGCGACCGTCAAGAATTTAGCCCACAAAAACTAATTAAAACATTCTAAATTATATTTTTTGGCAAATCCAGCATTTACATATAGATAAATGTTATGCTCCCAAATTAAAAAATGGTTCCAAACGTTTCATTTTATACTTTCTTGTAATATTTATTAAATGTTTTGCATGCTGTGACGAATTATGTATTACCATTTTCCTGTTACTGTTTTAATTTTTCCCGCTGTTGAAAAAATTGGTTTCAAAGGCAACATTTCAAAATCTGAAAAAAGGTTTTAATGTGTTAAAAAAAATCATTTGCAGGAATTAGTTTTCAAAAATTAGCATACGTTCTATATTGAATGAAAATGTTAAAAAAAAAATATGTGAGCTGAAGACAATTCTTTAACCATCCAAAGAAATGTTATTAATAAAGAATGCAAAGACGATCAGGGCCATTGTCTTCAATATATTTGCAAAATTTCAATTAGCAACCCCCAGTAAGTTCTATAATTAGTCTCAGGGGCTGCCTTTAAAAAACCGGTTGTTCTGTTTGAATAGGGATTAACAATTTCCACGCTTACTTAGGCCATAAAAATAGGAAAAGATCTGCTGGATTTTAAATCTTTTCTCTTCTAAAAGATAAATTTAATTCATACAGTTTAGTTTGTACCTTCAACAAATTTATGAAATATTCTATAAAATGCAAAGATGTTAAAATACTAGAAATTTTAATTATTCTTGTTCTGCCCTAATCTGTATGATTAAATTTAAAATCGCCCCTCAAACTCTCATATCCAACATGATATTATTAGGATGAAATCTCGATATCAGTTCATGAGGTACTTTAAGAGAATCTTGTTCATGCAGATCAGAATTTAAGAGGATGCACTTTAATTAATTTTGGTAGCTTCAAATCTATCGTGACAGTACCATGTTCATTAAGATTCAATTATTCCTATTTAAAATTACTGAGAATATAGATAATATTTACCTTCTCGTTTGAAATCAACATAAAAATTGTGAAATTGTCCAATTTATGGAATGACTTATAATTAAATTAATGACACATGAATCAACAGTATACTTTTTTTCCGGAAAGTATTATCATTCTGATTTATGTGTCATTGATATGCTTTATTTAATGCATTAAATAACGATTAGGAACTATATGAACACTATATTCTACGAAGAGATTTCTGAAATTTATATTGAGCAAAAGGCATTTGGTACAAACAAAAAGAAAATGGTTCTTGTTTAGGAAGAAGTGCTAAAATTTAATGTGGAAAGCGCAACCATTGAAATTTTTGACACAAGGTAATGCAAAAATATCAGTGCTGATGAAACTTGGAGTTCAAATGTCGATTGGTATATGAGCAGAGATAACGGTGGAAAAAGCAATTTTATTTGTCTTAAAAGTGTTGATCTAAGAAATACAACTATAAAGAAAATATTTGAGAAACGTTAATTTTAACTATAATTAAAGATTTTTTTTTTATAAATACTTATTTTGACAACACCGGTGAATTGAAAGGCATATGTATGTTGGTATTATTATATTTCTCAGAAAAATTTAACTGTATTATATATACAAACTTATCCACCAGAAATAGAATCAATGCGTTGTTTAAACTATACATAAAGAGTTACTAGACAGAAGTCTCTTAAATTTTATATGTTGGAAACATATAAAAGGGGACATTCAGTGATTTGGCAATAAGATTATTGACAATAAAGAAAAAGCTTATAGCTCATTAAATAAGATTTTCCAATAAATTATGGAAATGCTACTTAAGAAAATCCACTAGCATAAAGGAAATGTGATAATTTATTTAAGAAATTTCGAGTATTTCATGCTACATTTACAATCAAACATACACTTACCTCAATGTTTAAATAAACTAGAAATTAATATGATAAAAGCTGAAAATTATCATTCTTAAAGCACAATTCAATGTAATATAAAACCTTAAATTATATTTATTTTATTTAAAGAAATATAAGCCATGTCCTGTGCGCGTCAAAAATAATTTGGAAATTGCAAACTAAAATAAAAGTCCGAATTCTTTAATTCAGAAATTTTTTCCTTAGGCAATTGGCTCTGGTCTCCAAGTTGCAGTGGCTTTTTAAAACTTCAACGCCATAATTTTCAATAGTAGAAATCAAACATAACTATTCAGAAGAATTACGCCTATTTTTAGTTAACAGTCTGATTTAAAATCTTTTATGAATGTGTGCTTGTCACTAGCAGTACGTGACAAATTCTCCATTTAAAAATAAAGTAAATGAGTTTCACATACTTTTTAAGTTAAAATTGCAAAGGAAATTGGGAGGTAATAAAAATATTTTTTTTTTAATAAATGGAAACTTTAAGGTAACCTTTTAAAAGCAAGCTTCACAATTTAGTTTCAGAAATGAAAGGTAAATTTTTAAAAGCAATTTCCTTAATTTGACTTTTTTTCACATGGATCCATGCTATTTGACTAGGTATACTAAGATTTATTTAAAAATCTGCGAATAAAGGAAATGTACTATATTCTTTAAATAGAACTTAAATATAAAAGTCATACGTAAAGATTTTTTTTATATATAATTATTTGTACATTAAAAAAAAAATCAAATATTTTTTTTTCATAAAAAAATTATTTTTTTTAATTCTATTTATATAAATTTATTGATTTTAAAGACAGTGTATTTTACTTTAATAATCAATTTCTAGCATGCATTTTAATCTATTTATGTGAAAAAATTTCCAACTCGGTGCAAAAATTGCTTTTTAAAGAAAAATTTTTCTTATGTAATTATGTTTTAATTCTTTAAATATTATGGATATAATTTAAATACTCTAAATTTTTAAAGCATTCATTTCAGCAGAAAATACTTTCTAATAATTAAATTATGAAATTTGAAACAAAGTTATTGCAACTATTTGGAAAAAGAGTATATTAATTATATATTAAAAGAGTATATTAATATATATTTTTGCCTGGGCAGTGATTCACGTCTTTGGCACTATCTAATTCTTATTATCTTCTGTTTCTGACTGTGCTCTTTGCCATACAGAGCAACAATAATAAGAAGTCTTAGAAATAGTGCATAGCACCCGGCTGGCAATATAATCAGCGTTGAATTCCCATATGTTGTACCGTTTGTAGAAACCATTAGACAAATATCGTATTTCTTTTATACTTTTAAATTTATATTGAAATTTTAAATGTTTGTTTTGTTAGAAGTTTGAAACTCTTATAATTCATTCTCCTAAGACATTTTTAGTGTATTGAAAAGTCAACTTGACACTTGTGATCTGATTAAAATAGTTACTAATGTTAAGGGGTTTTTATATAATTATGATAATCAACTTGCATTGAAAATAAATTAAAATTCCTATTGCTTCGAATGTCTAAATTTGTTCATCTTTGCTATAGAGCTACTGGGAAAATTTGGCATATAAGTTTTACAATATACTTCTTCAGAAATTTAAGGTATTTGAAAACGTTCGAAGTACTTTTTAAAAAAGAGCAGACTAAAACATTATAAATGATTTTTTTAGGAATCAATACCAATAAGAGCTAATATTAAACTAATAATATTAAAAACATATTGTTATCTCAATTTTACACAAATCACACTTATCAGTGAAATTTTAGCAATATTTTTGAAAAACGTTTGAGCAATTGGAGAAAATGTAATAAACTTATACCAGTAAAAATATTACCAAAACAATTTAGATGCATTTATCTAGAGAATAAAATGAATTTTAATATTTTATTAAAACTGAAAAGTTTTAGAGCTGATCGAATACATGTTATAAAAGAAATGTGACATTCTTTATGAGACCACTATTTAAATAACAGGCTATTACTCAAAAGTACTCATACAATCAGAAGTATTGTAGCATATTATCTAGGAAATAATAACAATATCAGGTTTAAAAAGTTTTATAGAAATATACTTAAAACATTTGGAGTTATTTAGGCAGATTTTGAACAATTAAAATGTCCATTTCTGGTATATTAAAGACCAATTTCTGGTTAATCTAATTTAATAAAATTATTTGCAACTCGGTCACTAAGTAAAGTATAAACAAAACAAAGTACGTTTTATAAAACCAAGCGATAGCTCTATTCAATAAAATAAAAAATATTAAAAAAAATGTGTTTTTACCGAATTTCTAATTTTAACGAGTTCGGATGACTTAAGTTTTTAGATAGAAAACGTCAATTGATAACATATTTCCTGTAAACTCATCTGTTTCATCAAATATTTTTATTCATTGCACGAAACGCGCTGTATAACAGCAGTTGCTTAAAACTGTTCTTCCTAAATAAATACACTTGATACGTAATGATTAAGTAAGAAAATAAATGATATACCTAGATCAAAGGTCCTATCTTTGAAAGAAGGAAAGAAAAAAAAAACATAACAAGTAACATTTAACTGATGCAGATAAGCGCATTGCTCCAGTTTTATGTTCGAAGAGCAATCTTGCATTTTTTAAGAACATGTACTAACAATTCTCAGGTTCGTTAGGCACTGTTGGTGTTGTCATTCTAGTGAGAGTAATGAGAGCTATTAAAAACAATGACTAGTACCACATGTTTGTTATTGTACTTAATGAAAAAGATTCGTAAATGTTGTAACTTGTTCGTCTATCATTCTATCTTGAAAGCCATAAAAATGTGAGGATGCTTTAACCTATAAAGAAACAGCTTCAATTCTCTTTTAAACTTCAATTTTGATTTTTCCGATGCTTCTCAGAGGGGAATAAAGCATAAATATCTTCAAGTCCCATTTTTTTACATCGTTTGAGCAATGTGTGTGCTTACAGTTTTCCTATCTTTTTAGAAATGATAATTGTTAATTTGTCTTCATAGGACACTGATAATTAGGTTAATGCGTTGAGTGAGTGGGTGTTTTATTTATGTCACACAATAAAGCAACACGGAGGTTATTAGGGACGGAAATAGTTAAGAGTTATATTTACATCGCACTATAAAACTGAATGAGAGAGATATTGACGACTGATCACGTAATTTTGAACATTACTCAAATGACCATAACGTCAAAAGAGTGACTACCCTCTTCTAAGTATCACACAAACGGAGGTATATTGAGACTTGACCAATTTAACTTGCATCAACCTCCTGTTCATGGAGGGATTCCAATGACAACAGGACTCGAACCCACGGCATTTTGGCTACGATTTCTTAACCGTAATAACTAGTCTTTAGTGTCCTTAGGTAACCACGTTAAGAAAATTAGTTAAGATCAAGTGACTTGTGTTATTTCTGTCGAGTCAAAGGTTCATGTATCCGTGTTATTAAAGACCTTGATTGTAGAGGAGTTGATACATAATAAACATGTTGTGACTCACAGTTCACGACGTTAGTGTGATTGGGGATGTTGTAGGGCGAAATACCAGATCAGGTGTCGTTTTTGTCACTTAATTTACCTAAGTAGTGCAACATCCTATGAGGGTCAAGGCCTACTTTACCCCTGAGGTGCATGAGCAGATGTTCCGATAAGTTCGTCAGTCTGACACGAAACCCTAAGAGTTAAATTTACAAGCAAGCTTGGTACTCATCTATCGACCCACTGAAGAGATGAAAAGATGTGTCTACCTTGCCCAGTCCGAGGTTCGAACCTCGGACCTGTGGTGTGGAAACGTGATGCACTACCACTCCGCCGCTGGACTTATCTCGTCACTTGTTCAAAGTTAAAATTTACGACGTCATCTGCCTATAGACTTTGTGTACTTTGAATGATTTCTTATAAACACCGCCATTAAAAAAATGGGAGAGGGCAATCTGTTACAGACCTCATAATTTTGAGCCATGGGCAAGTGAACAAAACGATACTTTAGCCCATTGTCTTAATATACATACCCCGCCAGCATGAAGACTTTGAACCACAACTGATTAACACTCATCAGACCTGTTACACATCGAGTCTTCAATTACTTATGCCTCGAACTCATGAAAGAATGACCGTAAGTTCATGTTCATAACCGCGATACCATCGTGATCACTTGGTGCCACGTCCAGTATATATATTTTCTTGTTTGAGTTGGTACGGGTTTATAAGTGACATCCTGAATTACCTCAAACTGGTTATATCTTCTTAGAAGTATAACCGGCTATGTCTTCTTAGAAGTATAAATGGTTATATCTTCCTAGAAGTGATAGATCAACGCTGACTATAATTAACTCGTCTGATTGGTTTTAGTGAATCAGTAGCTCAATTATGAGAATTTCAGTGTGGCGGCTGGTGGTTGTAGCGACACGTGTTACTGTTACTTGTTCAAAGATGCGTATTACTCCGAGACAGTGTTCTAAAATAATAATTCTTAATTAAATCAATTCTATGACTGTGAATTATGTAGCTATGGGAGTTGATGTTAGCAAATAAAGTGTTTCAAGTATTTTAATAACAGTTGAAGTTTCCGGATTATCATCTCCAAAAAGAAAAGGAAATGTAATGGCATATTCTCAAAAATTGTTCAGCTAAGATAAACTACGCGTTAAGAGAACAAATGATAAAACATGCTATACAAGTGTGGTTCTATCTTGATGAAAACAAGAGAATGTATGCTACACTAATGTAGTCAATGCCAAGGCGTGTGAAAAGGTAACATATTTAATACGAAATATGTTCTGCTAGGAGAACATATTTCGTATTAATATGGAGATTTTTCAGTCTCATCAAGACACGTATTGCTTAAAAGCTAATGTTTCAGGAAAACACAAAATCGTTGTTTTTTTTTTTTTCCATTTTCCTCAATTAATTCAAACATTTAAGTACTTGTAATAATATTCAAAGCCCCTGTATTTATATATGTACATACCATGTTGATCTAATGACTGTACTTTTCTACGTAGAGAAAAACCTAAGATGAAATTGGATAGAGGATTGGCATTTAAGAAATATTTCTTCTATAAGTGAAGAATAAGAAATTTTCTTTTTACATTGCATAAATGAGGCGCGAAATCCCTTAACTGTCGTCTAAATGTTTTTTCTTATTCCCTAATTGCTCCTAAATCACTGTGCTAACGATGACATTCTGTTTTATTTAACTAAATTGAATTTTTTTTTTTCAAAAATTAATTTTAGTATTCCAGAGTTATTATATTTAAAAAGAGATATGAATTGTTTTTTAACAATTTTTACCTCCTTTACTTCATCGAAATATCAATTTAGCATTGTTTGTTTTATTTAAAAAAAATAGTTTAAAACTCTAAACAATTGTAATTTATTTGAATATTATTTTACATTTATATTATATATAAGCAGTTTTGACATTATTTATGTTTCAGCATATTTCTAATTGGCATAGGCTACCGCATATATTAGAAGAGTGACTATTTTGTACAAGCTGAAACATCGTTTTCTTTCCCAAGAGATACACTTGCAATGGATTCGTTCGTGTTTTAACATAGCGAGGAAAGGGATTGCTGATGTATTAGCAAAACATGAGGCAACTCAACCATCAGCTTCTCTGGCCCCTTTTGACTTATGTAGAGTTCTATTCCATTTATAGATGGTGAGATCACTGAACAATTACTTCTATTCCCCGATAGTAACGAGGTAAACGTCCTGGTGGTTTTCTGTTCCTTGTTTCAGAAGACTAGAACAAACTGTTGTTACTCGTGTCCTCATTGGACATCTTAGAGCCTTGACCTACCATAATAAAGAAATATTTTCCCTATCTATGTTAGGTGGTCTGCCTGCCCTGCCTCTCTAGAACATATTCTTGATTACCTGGATTTCACATTGTGGTATCTGTATGAGCACACACTAATGGTTATTGATTTTCTGAGAGTGAACGATGTCATGGACTTGATCTAGCACAGCTAAACATGAAGATAAGCAACAACGCAATATTATATAATTAAGTTAAGACTAAATATCAATGAGAAGAATCAAGTTTTTTTTTATTATTAAATATATATATATATATATATATATATATATTATTTCTGGAGGCATTTAGCGACCGAATTTTTCACGAAAGTCCTTCATTTCCCTTTAATTTTATTGAGAAATGTCCCTTGTTCTGTAAACAACTTTTTTTGGCTACAATACTCTTTCGTGGAATAAAACCCCTCTTTTTCCCCTGTAAGAGCATATACAAAAATGCAACGTATCGAAATTGTCGCTTCATGAAAACTCGCACATCCAGACATCAAAATGTTTTTGCTTTATAACATTATCCATTACAGGAACAACTTTTTGTTAAGAAACTTATTGTTTCCCAATGGTCACATTTGGTTTTTCTCCAGGGAAAGTATTCAAAAGACGGATATGTCATTCATTAAATTCTTAGACAAGTCAAACTTGGGCCTTCCTCTGGTCAAGGCTGTAAGGAATTTGTAAAGTTACACACTAATTTTCGACTTGAATCACGACGGGTGAGAAATGACCAGTAAACAAATGAATAGTAGTCCCAGATGAGTTCAATATAAAACATTACATAGCATGTGCATCTCCATAAAGACGTGGCATAATCCACTTTTAAGGCGACACAAATAGGCGAAAACCACGGATTTGCTTACAGACCAGATCTGACAGAGATTAGAAAGACCTACGCAATGCCATCTTAAGAATTTTTACACATCCTTTATATTAATCAACAATCCTGACATAACATCGGCATTCAACAAAATTGGATACCCCAAAAACTTATTGAGGTAATGTGGTTCAACGTTAAAATAAAAGTTAAGTACATTCGATTGTTGTTGTTGCTGATGCCACCTGTATGACGGTACCAAATCGCCCGCGAAATTCATCATAGGAAAATGCTGTATTGTACGCCTGTCGTTAGCCTTAGCTTTGAACATAATGCAGGTAACCGAACGATTTGGCTCATCCCAATTTTGAAGAACACCCTGGGGATAGTTAGGTTCCACACCTCTCTTCCATTTCCACTAACATAATGAGAGTACTTGCGGCTCGAAAGATGTTGATGGTACCCCCATGCCTGAAGGCATTATACATTTAAAACCACCCATGCTCTCTCCGGAATTCAAACAAAGGCTCTACGACACAGCAGTTAGTGACGCTAACCACTACATCGGATGGGTGGCACATTTGATTACTTTTCCTTTTTTAAAGTAAATGATTTCATTTGAAGGATAAATATTTTAAGAAATAATACTTTATTTATTTATTTTTTTAATTATTATTATTTTTTTTTTTTTTTTAGTTTTTGTATGAACCCAGAAAAAAAAATCTAAAAAACTATCTCCAAAATTATATTCTTTAAGAGATTGCTCTCGATATTTGTAATTCACCGTGATTATTTTTGATCTCTTTGTGTGTTCATTTTTATAATTAATGGAAAAAAAAATGTTGAGAAAAGATATTTAATTGTTTTTTTTTTAAATGTACTAGACAAATAATTATCGAGAAGAAGAAACAAATATCTTTGGATATTCAGAATTATTCCTTTTAACTATTATTTTTTGATAGACGCATAATCATCAAAAACTGAAATGTATTTTGATACTAAAAATAGAATGAACAAAAAAACTATAGAAATGTTAAATTAGAAACTGATAAAAATAACAATTCGATATTTAAAATTGTATCATTAGTAAATAAATTGTAAAATTCTGAGAAAAGTCCGCTCTTTTTAATTAAGGTAAAACAATTAATTAGAAATTTAATTTGAATCATTACGTGATTTTTTTTTTATTTTTCGTTTTAGTGCAGGTATATTTTAAATACTGAAAAAAATATGAATAAAATAATAAATTTCAAGCTAGTATTTTAACCACTGAATCAATTACGAAAGTAAATTCTTTCGAATTTTTAGTTTTTTCAAACATGTGATAATATTTTTTTTGTTTTTTTGTTTTGTTTTATGATTAGAATTCCATAGAAAATGTAATTAAAAATGAATTTAATATAAAATAAAAATTATACTTTTTGTACTAAAAAATATTTCATTTCTTCTTTATTTATTAGGGAAAGGATAGGCTTTTTGTGTTTTTTGAAAAGGATTTTCTCTCAATAGCAATTAGATTTATATTAAGAAATAAATCATTTAATGAGTTTTATTTTTCTTCGAAAAATTAGTTTTTAAGGTTTGAATAAAAATAAACTTATTTCTTATTTCTATAGAAGTATTTATTTTCTTCATAAATGATTTCTTCGCATATTATTTTAAATTTATTATTGAATGTAATACATTTTGTGGCAAGTTTTCATGCATTTTTATAAATGTTTTTAGAAAAGCCTTTTATATTAACATGTAATGCATTTAAAGTACTGTATAATTCGGCGAATAATGTGAACATATAGTTTAAAAATATAAATTTAAAATTCACGAATGAGCATTATACTCCAGAAATGAAAATAATAGATTTAAAAATGAAAAAGAGATTTTCATATAAAAAATTAGACTTATGCATCTTTCGAAATACTGTTTATTTAGAAGAAATGGTATACCTTATGAATTTAATGGGTGCTTGTTCTAGAAAGGTTTTTCTTCTATTTGTTTCAAATTCTGGAATATTACCTCAAACAAATAGCTTCAAAACATAAAATAATTGCACAAGTACATTTTAGGATTCTTCTTTAAAAAGAGGGTACGCGTTAAATGGAGAATATATATAAAAATTTATAAAAAAAAAAAAAAAAAAAAGATGCAGCTTGAAAGCATAGGATAACGTTATACATCGGACTTGACGGCATTTCTTAACCAATATATTTCAAGTTAATTTATTATATCTAATGTGCGGAAATATTAGTAAAATATAACATTATTAATATTTCTCTTTGCTTGAAGATGTTTTAAAACTAATGTGTTAGCAGATTATTTGCTATATTCTTTACTTTCATTGTCAGTCATATTAAAAATAATGAGTAATGTAAAAATGTCAATGCTTAAAATTATAAATTTCATGATGTCACAGATATAATGTATTTCCATTTTAATCTCTCTCTCTTTCTCTCTCTATTTCCATCACATTAACATTTTCCCAACATTTATCAAAATATGCTACAATACGAAATCATGTATTCATGTTATAATTTTTAATTTTCTTTGACTCAAAAAAATTATTGAGTAACTATGTGAATATTTTAGCTATCGTAGTTCATTATTTCTCAAATACTGAGGAAGAAGAGCTTGGCACTAATATTCTTACAATACTCCAACCCTTGTTAGAAGACCACTTTGGTGCTTTGAGACTCCTCAATGATCCGGAAAAAGGACTTAAGAGGGCTCTTTTAGTTTGGCCCTTGAGGCCTTTTGGTCGTTGACGTGACTTTTGCTTTCCACTCTCTCTGCCCCAGTCCATCTTCCCTTAATCTTCGTTTAACTGCCAAACCTTACAGACAACCAGACACTTCAGAGAATATTGATTGAATTCGAATTTTTATAGAAGTCTTTCTGAGGTATGATGGTTACAAAGAGTTCAGAATGTATTTATTTCTAATGTATTTTATTTTTAAGAAGAATTTAGAATTATTTTTACAGTATACATTAGGATACATATAAATTCTGATTGCTAAATAAGAATACATATTCCCTAAAAAGGCAAAGGAAGTTAGTATAAATATCAAAATATGTAACAACATTCGAAATAGACATAGAAAAAATCATATAGATGTTTAAAGCCGGCATATTTTGTTGTAACTAGGAAATAAATAACTGAGCAGTAAAATAGATAATTCTTTTTTAAAATATCCTTTTGAGTCTATCGCACATTTTTTGCTTTTTCTTATGTACAAAGAATCAAATTTAAATATGCATAACTACAATGTTGAATACTTTTTAAGTGCCGTAAGTATTGAATGTCAATTAAATGAGGACTTTTTACATAGAAATATATCCCGTTAAAAGCTGGTATAAAAACAAATATATGTAATGATTCTTTTATTTCGCTTCGTAGCTAACACAAAATGCGTATTTAATCGAATTTAAAACTTTGAATAGAATGTTTTTAAGAATTTAAAATAATGTGTGTGTGAATATTTTTAAGAATTATTATTTTATTCATCATTTATAGATGCATCGAGCATACCATAAATCCCATACTAATAGGAAACACTTTTACTTTATAATACGTTTTCCTGTAATTTCACTGCATTTACATGATGAAATTTATTTCTTTATATCATCATTACACGTTCTATTAGAGAGTTTAGTAAACTACCTGTCTTTTATAAGGTATTTCTCTTTTCACTTTTGTCGCATCTATCGTATCCCATAAAGGGAGAAAGAAAGAAAGATACTAAGTTTTTCAAACAATTTTCCCCTTGCTTACCTAATACTATATATTTCCGTATATAAACCAAGAAATATTGGTGTATTTTTAAAGTGAATTTAAAGGGGGCAACATGTACGGATTTTGTAATCTCGAGAAAAAAAATATATAATTTATAAAAACAGGTTTTCCCTTTTTACTTTATTTTTATTATATTTTTATATATTAATTTTAAATATTTTCTTAAATTCCGTTAGCCATGCATAAGCGATATCAGTATTTGAACTTTCCTCTTTTGAACTCATTTCCTCTCCACCCCAACGGGAGGACGTTTAAGCCACGATACATTAACGTGTAACAGCCTCCTCTACACGACAGCTCTTTAGCAGTACTAGGCTCAAAATTACGCCCCAGGCACAAGTTTACTACCTTGAACACTAGGCTACTACGGCCACATTTAAATAGTGAAAAGTTGTTACTTTGAATTATTACACTATAAGTATATTTAAAAAAATGTCCAGAAAAAGATAGAGGGAAGGATACATTTTTAAAAAATGTTTTTTACGAAATTTAAATTACTTCAGAAAGCTAGTAATTGAAAACCAATTTTAAAAATATTTAAGATACATTCATACCATATTTTACAAGTGATAAAACGCTAAACCTTTTCGTAATGCTTTATTCTTAAATATATAAAAAAATAGAAGTAAAAAGCATAATTTATAGCTATGTAACTTATTATTTTAAGAAAAATTTACCTGAACAGTGTATGTTATATAAACATTATAACATCATAATAAATATTTTCTGCTTTTAAAATCATGCACATTTTCATATTCTAAAATTATATTAGGCTTTTTTTTTGTATATTAGTTGTTCAGTTCTTTTATAATATTTTACTTTTAATATATTTTCTTTTCAACTGAGAAACAAAATTATTATTCGTGCACTAATTCGTTAGTATCATTTTGCAAACATCAATCCTATAAATATTAGAGCTAAAAAGTGAAGTAACAGCTCATAGATGCCTAAGGCTAATTGAGCCCGTCTCAGTTTACATGAAAGTGGTCACTGACATGCACAAGCAGGTTTTCTGATCAGGTGGTCAGTCTGCAGTGAAACCCCCAGTGTTTAGTTCCCTAGTAAGTTCGGCACCCACTGAAAGATGAAAGGCTGAGTGGACCTAACCCAGCCCGGAAAGTGAATCTCGGACGTATGTCGTGGAAGCGAGGTATGCAAGCACTTAGCTTTTCGAAAATATTGGAAGACATTTTACTAAAGAAAAAAACATATGATTTAATAGTTTTCAATTTAAAATAAATTCCTTATTATTAAATTTTGTTTTTATTTATTTATTTTTTCAAATCATCATGAGTTAGCAAAATACTTTTTGTACTTAAGCGTATAGGAGAAAAGAAACTTTTCAAAACTATATTTAAAATGTTTGAGATACTTTATTAAAGCATAATTATTTAAAAAATTGCTTTAAATGAATCAAAATTTAAAAAAAAATACATTTTTTTTTTACATTTATTTTTAAACCTTAAGAATCTTATAACAGACAAGTGTTCAACGCTGTATGTTGATATAGTGGTTTCAAGAATTTTCATTTGATAAATCTTTCAAATGGTCTGAAAATTTGATTAATATACTTGTATTGGATTTTATATTCGGAATATTGAAATGTGTGTTTCTTCATATGTTTATTTACTATGTTTATATGAACATATATCTAAATATATGTTCATATAAACATATATTTAGATATATGATCAAGGAAGTCGTTATATTAAATTTAATTATAAAAGCTGGATTACTTATGAGCGACCAATGGGATAAAAGCCTCCATTTCTTTAAATCTTGCTGAGTACAGTAGATGATATGTATATCTAATACGAGGTGGGGGGAATACAAAACGAGTGGTTTCAAAAATGTTAATTGCTATAACTATGCAGTGCGAATATTATGATGAATATTTTTCTTTCCTTTTCAGAAATGAAAATATCTCTTTTTTAATACAATTTCTCACAAATAAAATGACAATGAATTTTGAAAGATCTCTAAAAACTGTATAGTACAACTTAGAAACAAATATATCCTTTCATCGAAAATATGCATGTTAATAATACAAATGCTGGACAATTTGCTTCTAAATGCCACATTCGGTAGCTAGACGAGGAATATAAGTGTCAGACCTAATTTTAAATCACTCTCAAATGACAAGGATAGCGTCCTGAGTACGCTTCCTCCCGTCCGAGCTATTGCATCACGCCGACGCTGGTATTTTATACATCTTCAGGTTTAACAAGCATCAGACTCTTACAACAAGAAGGGTATATTTAGGTATCAGGACTCAAATATAAGATTCAATATAAAAAAAAAATGCTTTAAATCTCTAATTATGTGATGGGTGCTTTTTGTGGATGTAACTAAACCTATGGGGAAAAATATTTCTAAACTTATGCATGTTTATAAAATTGTTTACCGTAGAAAATCCGCGATTTATGTTAATTTGAGTGATATTCATATATGAGTGAAGTGAGTGCAGAAATTAGAGGTTCGGCTGTAATAGAAGTTAGATTTTCAAAATATAAATCGGCTTTAAGGAAGATCATTAAACAGGTTTAGCAAGTGACACACCGTTCAAAGCCTGTTCAGTGCTGTTACATTGGACCTTAACCGAGATAAGTGGCATAAATAGAAATTTAGGAGAGAGATATATTAAGTTTACTGTTCCTTCAGTTTATGACATTTCTTGATAGTGAATTGAAACATTAATAAATATGTGGATATTATAATAATAGCTGATTATTAGGTGCATCTTACTTCACCAAAGAGAAATTTAGATGACTATGACTATGAACATATACTATTGAAAAGTAAAATTGAATATTAAGAAAGTTTATTATAAGAAAACTTTAAAAAAATAATATATTAGTTTTGTAAATTTTTGCGTGGGGTGAGTAAGAAATTTATTTAAACAATAAGAAGTATTTCCTATAAATAATAATTTTTAGGCAACTATTGATAAATTTCAATTATAATCACAAGTATGAAAATTGCCACTTATAAAGAAAAACACCCTGCATCGGAAATAATATATCTTATATAAGTCTTTATAATAAAAGAACTTACCATATTTCCTGAAATGAAAATAAATCTTTCCACAAAGAACTTCTAAATCTAAATCATTTCTTGGGAACTTACAAAAATAGAGAAAGAAGGAAAGAAACGTTTATTCTAGGAGACAAAGAATTGTGAAAAGAGTAAGAAAAACTGACAAAGTCGCATCTAGTGAACGCTATGTTTAGATTATTTAGGCATTTGCTATGAAAAGTTTATATGAAAGGCATATTTTATTTATATGGAACCAGCGGCATGTCTATAAAGAATATTTTGCCATTTCGTAGCAACCCCAAAAGTACATTTGAATGTCGATGAAAGGTTTTCCTTTCTCTGTTCCTCCATCCTCTTCATTTTTCTTTTATTCTTTCTTCCAGAAAGTTTTTTTAGCCATGAAGACTAGGGTTTAAAAGTAAATGGATTGTTGTTCATAATTTAGAGAATTTGAATATTTAATGGAATAACTCAAAAAATACCGAATGCAATCTAAAATTAAAGCTTCCAATTAAATTTAGAGTTTTGCAGTGTCAAATTAAGTGAGTATATACGTGCATGTGTATTACCTGGGCATTTTTTGCTGTTTTTTTTGTTTGTTTTTTGATCAAAATGTTTTATGTATTATAATTGCTTAAAGTGTAATATAATTGCATAATATAAATAAAGTGTAATTAATTGTAATATAATTGCAAAATGCTTAAAGTAATATAATTGTTTAATTTCTTCACAATTTCGATGACTCATTGATTTTTGAAATTACACTTATGGCGCGTTAGGAAAAATGATAAGAGTAAAGTTTTACGATGTGTGTGCACACAGTCCCGAAAAACCGACTCCCTGCATTTTAGGTTTTATACATATAGCGCTATATAGTTTTAGAAGAACAATAATACAAAGCTGATAAAATTAGTTCACCTTAATAATCCACAAGTTAAAATATAGGCAAATATTTTTTTAATTTAATTTATCTTTAACTGGAAATAACTTATCTGTTTAACAATACTCTTCTTACAAATTATTTTTTTTTAAAATTTCTAGTGGTTTTTTTAAATTTTCAAATTTTATTATGCAATTTTGCAAAGTACTTGATAACGTTTATTATCATTAATATAACACCGTATGTTTCAACTGTTCCCTACAAGATAGATGTTTTTATAATTAAAAATTACATTTCTGTAAAATATATCTTATAACAAAATGTTACCGGCTTTTCCTTCCTTTAAAAACAGTTAAATGGAAATTTTTAATTAAAAACAATATAAAATATATTTATTTAGTGCTAAGAATATTCCGTATTTCCTTATTTCTATTTGTTCACTTAATTAAGTCCCTTATTGATATGAAAAGGGGAAAAAAGTAAATATATATTATATATATGAATATGATTTGTTTTGAACTTTTTATAAAAATTGTAGGTTTTTTTCTTAAATAAAAAAAAAATGTTACTGGACCATATTTATTGTTTTTCAATTCGATTTAATTTATTATTTTAAAATAGGAATGTCATTCTTTTTTTAAGGAATTCAAGAATATGTTGCAGTCAAATTTCCATTTGAGCCGTTAACACAGAAAAATAATAGTTGCATTTAAGAAAAAAAAAATAATAAACTAGAATTTTTCCTCTTTGACAAATTAATTTTCTAGAATTCGTATTTACCTTTTTTCAAAACATTTTGCATATACACAATCAAATAAATTATTGTAATTATTATAAATTTATCCTTTTAACTCTATTCTGAAAAGTAATGTTTTAAATAAATGGAAAATTTAGATTTTTTATTAAAAACAAATGATTTCTGATAAAGAATATATATTTACTAAAAGCAATTGTGATTTCAATAATGAATTAAATGAATTTATCTTCCACAAATTACAGCTAATGTAAAAAGACAGTTTTTCGTTATTAAACATTAGCTCCAGATAATATTTTTGTTGAAAATATATATATATATATATATTAATTTATTTTAATTTTTAAAAAATATGAAATAGTTATTTTTATTGCAAAATAGTAAATTTTTGTAGCTCACTGTGTATTTATAGCCTTAAATTATTATCATGTCTCGGAAATTTTAATTTTTTATTTATTTGTTTTTAATTTTTTTCATTAAAGCATTTCCTTGCAGTTGCTTCTGAGAACGAGTTATAAAAGAATCAATATGACTTATGATGATAGATAAAAATTATTTACTTATTAATTCGTTTTCCGACACAACTTGAATATAAAATTATTGACCAATAATAAATATCAATAAGTATACGTTGCATGCTTAAAGTTGTCCATTTTTTTAATTATGTAGAAATAGTTTTATTATGACATTTAAATAAATTTTTTTTAACTAGATAATATGTTATATTAAATACTTTTTTTTTCTATTATTAGTGTCGGTTTTTTTTTTACAAACGTAGCATAACGCGAAGGATAAAATTTTTAGAAAGATTTTTATCTTTTTACGCCAAAGAGAAGTATAACTTCTTACGATCGTACATAAGTACACACACACACATTTCTTTCGTTTCTGTTAGCAGTAACAAAAAAAATCAGTGGCAAAGAGACATGCAAAGCAAACAGGGGCAAATTATAAAGTAATGTTGTTGTGACTAATGCCACCTACCGAACAAGTTTTGAACGAGGCCCAAGAAATTCATCGCGGCTAAGGACTAGAATTTTTACGCATGTCATTAGCCTTAGCTTTGAGCACTATGCAGGTGACAGTATGATTTTGCTCAGTCCCCAATTTAGAGGGAGAAAACCCTGGTAGTGGGGCCAGGGGCATCCCACTTCTCTTCCCCGTCCACCAACCACACGAGAGGACTTGCGGCTCGACGGCTATTTAGAGTCCCTCAATGCCGATAAGGCACTATACATTTACAAACATCCATGTCATCTCTGGTATTCGAACCCAGTCTTTAAGGCACCGCTGTCAGTGGCATTAACTATTATACCGGCTGGGCGACGTAATAATAAGATAATAGAAGAAAATAGTGTTTCGTTGACGCATAGCGTAAAATCCGGGGTATAACGCGGACAGCAGTATAATGCGCACCTACACTTTCGATTTAGAATTTTTAATTTTTTGGTATATTCGCCGAATAATGCGCACCCTTTTCTTTTTACGAAAAAATTTGAAATATATGTGCTCAATTCTCTTATTTTTTTGAAGTCATTTATTCGAGGTATTATTGAAAGCTTTAAAAAAGTAGTATACTTGTGGAACTACAACAATTTAACTACATAAGTAATTCAATTTCTTTTAAATGAACAATATTTCAACGTACATAAAAATCAATTTTTTATGCTCCTCTTTTTTTTCTTTCAAACTATAATTTTTTATATCCGGCGTATAACGTGTACATGCAAATTTCGATCCAATTTTTTGTGTTAAAAGTGCACGTTATAAGCAGGATTTTAAAGTACTTGAAAAAGTGAATTACTTCTCGATCACTTAAAATTTTAATGTTACACACAACTTAAGAAGACAGTTTAATATGTCCGAATACGTACAAAAAAAGACCTAGTCAACGCCATCCAGAAGCTGCTATAGCCAATGAAGAACAAAATGTTTTTATTGCATCGATATGAAAAATGAATTCAACAATATCAGGCTGTATCGAAAACTGTGCGTGCTTTAACAACAACCTAAGTTTTAAAATTTTAACGTATTTTGAAAAACATATGTATCTGTTGTGAAGATCTTTATCATTTTTCAAAAATTCACAGGAAGGGCAAGGAACATCTACTCTGGAACAGGACTCAGGGATTGAATTTCTGCTGAGGATATTTTCGAAATAAATGGACATTTTAAGTTATAGACATGAGAAGTATAAATGAGATGCATTCCGCACCAAAATTACAAAGCTTCCCTCGTTTTAGAACTATTCAGAGCATGAAATCAGCATTGTTCAACCACAGTTGTCATAATGAATCAAATCTAGAATAACTATAAAAAAAGATCATATCCCTTTGTAATACCCGCACTCATCAGTATAATCAAGCAAAAGTGAGAATTAGCTTCTTGGTATTTCTGAGTCGGCAAGTTTTGAGAAGAAGCTGCTCTTCAGGTTTCGAGTTTTAACTATGTTGCATTCCTCCATTATTTTCTGCATTTGAAACTACATTGTGCTGCTGGACAACTAAAGCAGGACATTGTCCTGTTCACCTTCTGTGTAGTGGATGGGTTTGTGATGAGACTTAAGGAGAAAAGAAATTCCTCATTCTCCATTTCCCATTCGGAATCAGGCAAGTGATGGGCCTCTATGGGCTTTCAGATAAAACATGGTATTCTGAAAACAGTTAAGAGGAGAAGGAACTTTTTGGTTGAGTCTTATAACAATCCTGTTTCTTTAGCGATTTTCATTTTGTTTAAGGCATAAATTTATTTCCGACAAAGTATTTGTTTGAAATGGCAGTGTTCATAATTTGGAAAAAAACGAAAAAAAAAAAAAAAAAAACAATGACATTAGCAGAGATAATAGCATGTGATTTGTTTTGCTAAATAATTTTATGAGTTAAAAAATTCTATCGTTTTTTAATTATTGTAAATATACAAATAATATTTGACATCCAAAACGTAACACTTCGTAGGGCAAGAGATCTATAATCAAAACTGATGCAAAAAATAGTTCAGAAAAAGGAAATAATTGTAATAATATCCTTTTTAGACCTGTAAAAAAATTGGGAATATAACATTTCAATGTTTTTTGTAACCACTGTATCTTATAAAACTAATGTGGCATAATTTGACCAACTTCAGTTTAGTTTACGTCGTACTGTAAAATAACACGTGCGCTATTTCTAATGGACATCTTATTTTTGTACCATGGTCAAGTGACGAAGCCGACATAGGACCTGGTACTAACTCTCCGATCTTCCACATCATGTCATCTGGAGAAAAGCATATCTTACAATTGGAAAAAAAAAATCCTTGATATTATGCTTCCATTTACAAAGTTAATCTGTCAGAGGACTGTGGGGTGTAGGCTCCGTCATTCATTTATTGATCATTCATCAAGTGTTCAATGATAAATAGATCTGTTTATGGGTAACCAAGATAGCAATTCAATCTAATGGATACTGAATAATCTTTGTTCTATATCATTAATGGCCTCTAATTAATCTGTTTTAACTTGTCAATATGCAAATATTGAAAGTAAATATAGAAGTTCTAAATCTTCTGAATCATAGTGGGGATTGTGGAAGAAACTCGGGAAAAGAATTAAGGATATTTCCATACGTCCACAGGAACCCATGTTAAATTGCGTAAATTTATATACCTTTTTCTCAGAAACTACTTAGTTCTCATTTTTAAAATTTTTACAGTAAGTTATGTGTATCATCAATAAAAGTTTAACGGAGGATTTCGTTTTTTTTTATTAAAAATTTAATTAATTACGATTTTTTTTAAGAAAAAATGTCCAATTTGTTTCCCTCAAATTTATTTTAAAAAAGACATATCTAAAAAGGTTCGCTAGATATATCTAATTCCCTCCATTAAAATGTGTAAACATGTTAAAAGTTTTCTCACTAACGTTTTGAGGACTATATGATCAATAGTGTTTGAGAAAAGTTACATAAAGTGAAAACAGGCTTTAAAGTAAAAATTTGTAATTTTTTGAGCATCTATTTTTTTAGCACTCTCCAAAAACAAATTAAGCATTTTTTTACACTCTCTGCTCTTACAAAAGACTCTTCTATTTTTCTTTATTTTTTCATTGTTTTTAACAAATTTTCCTTTTTTGGGGATCTCAAGATAATTACGTTAGGCTGCACGAATCCTACGTGTATCTAGTTTTTGGAAGCATGACACACATTTATAACTTGGTTCAATTTAACAAAGTTTTAAGATCATTAAGTTTGCTACATGACTCATATTGAACTGTGCAATAGCCATATTTACCCCAAATTTTAGAGTTTTTAATTTCACTTATGTAGATCTTCGAATCACTAACCATGTGGTGTTATTAACTGACTCATTTGAGTTCTGTATCTTTCTATATAGACATTTTTTAATAACATAGCATCTCCTAGATCTCTAAAAGTGAGTTTCATTTAATTCATTACGGTGTATGTGCTTATGGTCATGGTGCCTTTCGTTACATTCAGCTTCTGTCTTTTGAAACTTACACCAGGCATTTACAATCACAGGACACTGTCCATGTTGAGGACTCTCGTTTGAAGACGGAAGACGAAAAACAAACAGCCCTCACAGTAGTTTTCATGTTGTGTAGATCCTTGATATTATTTCTAATATCCATACCATAATATCTTTGAATTTTTTATATTAAAATGTCGTAGAGTCTCTTAGACTTTACGACCTCTTAGACTTCTCCATCACAATTTTTTACTCTTTCACTTTTTTCCCCTCTGTTTCGTTTTTTAAGATTCAAAAGACGTGCACCCATGCACTTTTGGATAAGCCCGATACACTCTAATTTTTCCACGAGCATCATATGGATTCGCACTCATTAGTAACTTACGCAAGGGGAAACACAGGTGCTCCTAGCAGAGCTCATTTGATGGACGTCAAAGAGTATCTTCATATAAAAAAATTAATAAAAAATACTTCTAATTATCGTATTTCCTCACATCATATGTCGTTTTAAAGAAAAAATATTTGAACTGTTAGAAAATATAAAAAAGTGAAAATTGATAATTTTTCGAAAATTCATGTGCCGGACCCTCTTAAGGCAATATGGGAGTAAAATCTGCCTGCGTTTAAGGGGTTATCTGTGGTATAAATAATTGTGTTTCTGGTAAATTATGTTTCATTTGAGTGAATTAAACATGCGAATTGGTGGAAGATAAAATGTTTATCTACACATGACGAGCAATTATATCAAACATACATAAGCGTATCTAAGGATGAAGTTAACAGTAAAAGTAGTCCATTATTTAGTTCAAATTCCATTATACATTTAAAAGCCATATATTATTCAGATATCTCATTTGACATTGACTGAAATATCCCCTATGTATGATTAAAATATTTAAGAATTATGGGTTTTTTTTTTTTTATTTTTTTTTTTGAAATTTCAAAAAATGGTCTACCTTTTAAATTAAAAAAATTCTGATTAAAAGAAATATATGCTAACTTTTTCCAGGTTCTGTTAAACACTTCAAATGATTCATTTAGCAACTATAATTTTGCTTTTTGCATAATGTACATTTGAATAATATATATATATATATTTGAATAGTTTTCCCTAAATAAGGAATTATCGGTAACATTTTTGTGGTTTATTCTATAAGTATAAAAAATAAGTAAATGACATTTTACTGGGAAAAAAAGTTTAAAAAAAAAAGAAATAACTACTAAATAAAATTATAATATCTGAAACATTTTATTCTAAATGCATATTTCTGTTACAAACACATATAATCAACGTAATGAGTAAGCTATTAAAACAGTGTGTAATTAAGATAAATTTTCTTTGATTAATGGATGTATAAATATGACACTCTACTAAAAAGTAAGCTTTTATCTGTGTGTTAGGTAGTGCTTTAGAAGTTCGCATAGCAGATTTTTAAATAAATAAGAGATAAGCTTCACCAATTGAGAAATGTATGATAAAAAGTATGTTACATAAATGTTTTAAGGTAAACGTATTATTATTATTATTTGCAAAATGATATTATTATAAAACATGCTAATAACTACATAAATATCTTCCATGTGGTAATATCCATCATGCTTTAAGCGTCTGATCATCAACATTTTTCCAAACATTATTCTTTATTCCAAGACTATTGTCTAATTGACCATGCCATCTGTTCAGCACGTAATTGTATTTATTTTTTGTCGCGAATGCCATCTGCCGACTGAGCACCTCCACCAATGTTTTGATGTAACCCTCCGCATCAGTTGTTGTAGCTTCCCTCTTGGCACAGCGTGCGAATAGCACCAAGTCGAAATAAAACAAATTACAGTACAAAAGTCGCATCGCTTTTGAAGAACCACGAACCAGCGTCCGCTAGCGAACATTTGTTAACACACCACCAGCCATTAAAAATCTGAGCAAGAATAGCCATATTGTTTGGATATTTGTTCTCATTTATCTCCGAAAAGTGAACCACATGCAAAAAGTCAACTATAAGTTGTAACCCTTTATTCACTGTTAAATGGCTTTTCCAAAATCCTTTTTAGAGTTTTATTTATTTAATTTTTTTTTATTTTTATTTTTTTCAATGCTTGCAGTTATTCTTTTTCTTATAAAATTTCGATAAAATATGACTCGGTCATCGAAGCAGCAAAAATCTTTCTAAAAATAAATCGTACTTTTTCGCAAAGCTCGGAACTTTTCCGGCAATTCTCTAACTTTGTCAAATCCTTACATTTTTGATAACTTATAATATTCGTTTTGACCTTTGACAATCTAAAACTAAGAATGCAATACGTAAGCCACGGCTAAGTAAGCAATCTCCCGTCCAATAAGCAGCCTTCATCGTCTTCGTCTCTCAAGGTCGTCGTGAAATGTCCTCGCATGTGAACTCCACAAGATGAGAAAAAGACCGTTATCACGTAAGATTTATGTCTCATTAACTTTTGCTTCGAAATGTTAAGGGAATTTTTCGAGGAAAATATTAGCCAAAGTGGAGAGGTAAAAATCAACAGAAATTTTATAAACCGGAATGATATTTCTCTCTATAACCAGAGCTATGCTGTCATAGACTTAACGTTGTACTAGCCAAGTACTGTTTCTAATTTCCTCGTTAAATTTAGGTTCTCATTATAAGCGAGATGTAATCGTCCATCATAAATAATATATAATATAATTTTTATAATGAGTGTTCAAATCTTAGCCTAATTATAAAAACAATATCAGAATTATAAAACCATCATCAGAGGCAAAAAAGAAACAAACAACTAATTATTAAGTTTTTGTACTCGAAACTTTCTTACAAGAACACGGCAACCAATTGAAAGGTTGATATATTTTATTTCTTTTTTCTTTTTGCTCTTCGCATGACTAAAGAAAGCAGTTGAAATTTTAATTTGGGTGAAAGTTAAATTATATTCCATTAATTAATAAATTAAAGATTTAAAATACACTTAGGCGCCCACCAATTTTATTGGAAAATAGTTTTATAATATTCATAATTACTTATTACTTATAGTTGAAAACACAATCAAATTTTTCAAAGTAAAATATATTATGTTGTTAATGATTTTAAAATATGATTACACCAAAAATTATTAAACGTAATTATTCATCTGAATCATCTAATTCAAGAAGAAAAGTAAAGTATTAACTTTTTAAATTTTTTACATTAATTTCATAAACAAAATTTAATAAATTAACAATATATGTTATGAAAGTATAGTCTCAAATTTATTTGTGTCAAAATAGTATTTGTACTAGTTTTTGATACAAATAATTAGAGATAAACAATTCTCGTGCCATACATAAATTACTGTAATAAAAACTATGCAAGTTATTTTAGTTAGTTTTCAGAATACAGGATTCTACTTTGTTTTTTCTGTGAAAGTATTCGTAAATAACACTCTTTCACTAATTGTTACATTCTTTTTTAACTGAAGTTTACAATAAATTCATTATCTTCTCAAATAGTTAATCACATAGCTTAATTTGTTTTTATTTAAGCTATGCCTTAGTATTTTTATAAAAGAAATAAACTAATGGAGAGAAAGAATTATACTTTAAATTTTACTACAGTTTTAGCATTTTAATTAAAAGCTTAATCATATATGTAATAAGAAATTTCGCTATCAAGCTAATTAATTTAATTATTTTAGAAGAACCTTACATAGGAATGTATTTTCTTTATTTTTAAAAATAATTAAATTACTTCCTTGCATCTAAGCTGTAAAAATACTGTCTCATAAGAGAAACTGCCATTCTTGTCAGATTCATGATCAATATTGAAATATGTTCTACAAATGTTCGATATTGTTACTGTTCATTATTAGTCTCTGCTACATTTGACTTTGCACTAAGCGTGTAACAATCAATTATTTCCATAGCAATATTGGTGACACTTTGTAATTGATAATGATTGATTATTTAAGATAAAGAAAAATGCCAATGTATAGTGAAACGTTGGAGGGCAAAGATACTGTATATTTGTTTCTAAGGATCATTTTTAAATTTCTTCTACTATGTAACACAATTCTTAATATATAAATTTTGCGTGACGACTTAGGAGCTTGAAATACAGATATCGAACTCAACTTTAATTTAAGGTAACCCATTTTATTAGCTTACGCAAATTATGCCATAAGCCTTAACATTTATTGTGTTTTTAAACTTCTGCATTAGCAAAAAATTTGTTTCAGAATGTAATCCGGAATTTCGTTACTATAACTAAATAGAGCTTTCAATAATTTGCTTGTAGGAAAATATGTAACTCTATTATAAAAAAAGACGCACTATAAGCCAAACAACTTTTTATTTCAGAAAATAATTCATAAAAATGGAAAATAAACTGTAAAAATACTGAAATGTCTTCGTGTGTTCAAGATGTTTTTTTTTTTTTCCAGATAAACGGTCAATTTTATTTTTTTTCTACTGGACTCACTTGTGGCTAGTAAAAAGTATGAAGTTAAGAGCTTAATGTTGTATCTTAACTTAATGTCATAACCTACTCACAAGTGAAGGGATATCTAAAAATTGCGTTATTTTATACTGAAATGTAAATAATAAATGTTCTAAGATGATAAAGTTTCAGGACAGATTAGTTAACCAAAATTATTACCCCTACTTCAATGTATTTCCGGGTGTAAAAATATTACTTCAGAGATTTTTTTTTTAAGTTTGAAAAATATTTTTATTTCTTTTAACCTTTCTTATTCCAAATACTTCATTAAGTACCAAGAATGGAACAAAAACACATTCGAATACAAGCGACATTTTAGAAAATTATGTCTAGAAACATATTTTGCTTATGCAGAAAAAATATATTAATTCCATTTTAATGTAATATTTCTATTACTCCAAAACGCGTACAATTGAAACAAAATGTTCTTATTTCAACAATGGATATTTTAGTATCTCGAAACAATATCATACTAAAATGGAGAAAATACGACTCCATTAAAATATATTTATATTCGTAGATACGTTTCAAAAGTTATATGTTACTATAAATCCTTTCTTTTTAATTCATCCAGAGCGAAATCAGTTATGGGCAAACGCACTACGTCGAATACAATTCCACGCAATAAATCTTAACAAAACAATTTCGCGACAGTCGGACACCACAATTCTTTTTAAAGTTACATTCTTATAATCTTATTATTACAATTGCTCTGAGTCTTAAACGTTGACACATGAAAAATAAATGTTTATGTACCGATTTGAATAGTTCCATCTTTTTAAATAATTCATGTTGTACATTTATTACTCTTCAAATCCCTTTTTTTGGTTATATGTATGATATATATATATATATATATATATATATATATATATAAATCGCTGGCTTAATTCAGAGGCAGCTTTAGAAATCATAACATGGTCTCCAGTTTAGTCCAAATGCTTTTTTGTGTCTACATTTGTTTTGTCTTGTGAACTCCAATTTCTTCCTTCTTTAGCATTGTAGGTTCTACAACTTATCCACTTTCTTTTATTATACTATGTATATATATATATGTATGCATGTATATGCAAGAAATTTATATAATGTATCAAAAACAACAAATAATAGATATTGAACATAACAAGAAATAACGTAATAAAAGTAAAAGCAAAACATGAATATCGAATTGATAGAAGAATATAATAAAGAACCACCGACTACTGTTCTGCAACAGATTCTCCTAATATCTTAAAATAGAAAATTCCTAAGGAAAAAAAAGTAATAAAGGATTACATAAGAAAAGGATTTTTCAAAAAATAATTTTACGAAACTCTTACTCGCAGAGCTTTTTCAAAAAGAGCCAAGCGTCATGAAATTAATGGAAAGCTGCTATTTTCACTAAGTTAAAAATCCAGATTATGCTTAAACGCATCTTTTAAACCAGCCAGCAAATATAGATGCAAAAAGAGATGACATTCAAATTTGGTAAACTATGAATTGTTTAGTTGTCACTAATGTAGAAATTTTTAAATGTTTAATATGTTAAAGTGTGTGAAAAAAATGTAAACTTTGAAAAGAATATATATATATAGATATATAAATTCCGTGTCACGGTCTTTGTCCACGATGAACTCCGAAACTACTCAACCAATCTTAATATAATTTTACATTTTGTGTGTCATTTTGCCCTATTTAAAATATAGGACAGTTTTTATCTCAATTAAAGATGTTATTATTTTTTTACTGCCAAAAATGTAAAGAATACGGAAAACGGGAAAATTGGCAAAATGGCACAATATGCGTGTGTCTGAGGAAGCGGTTGTAAAACAATATGCACGGAAAGTGAATGCCTGGCGTATCTCAGGACTTGGAATCAGAATTCCTAATTGGTTCCCAATAATACCCGTAACTTTGCCGAAAAATGCCGGAAGACCGTATTTTAAATACAACATGGCAGGGGCTTACCTTAAGGGGACACAGAACAATTCAATTTACCGAAATCGGTGAAAAATCAAATCTAATTTTTGTTGTCTAAATTATTCTTTATATACTTTTCTATAATCTCACAAAATTTGAAAGCTTTAAATTTAAAAAACGCAGAATTTTGATAGTTTCGATGCTCATTTTTATTCACATACCTATGACACAAATCAAAATTTTAAACTTACTTATCTCAGAAAGACAAAATGACTAGTTTGTCTTCATTTAAAATGCTAAGACTTTTTTTCTATTGTTCGTAATGCTTTGAATTTTATTTTACCTGTGGTTAATAGTACATGTACCAAAAGTTTGCATGCATTTTTGAATCAAAGCAATACTTATTTCTTTTAAAAAAATAAGTGAAAGAATGTATACATATTTTAAGGAATTTTCAATGAGCAATTATAAAAATAGGTATTGTACAAATACTAATCAATTATAGCAAAATCCAAACCATCTTTTGTTATACATAGTTTGAAGTAATTGTAAATCAAAGTAAAACTTTTGTAGGAGGAAAAGCATTTTAAAATCATTTCACAAATTTTAAGTTGTTTTTTTTTTCCTTATAGCTAGCTTTTAATGAAATTTTGAGCACAAAATCTGTTTACATAGTTACACACAAAGGAGTCAAACAAAAAAAAATTAAATCTTTAAATTAAAAATTTTGTGTAAATCGTGCCATGCCCCCTATAAATATTTGAAGCTCAAAAACTTGGTAACTGGAATATTCCAAGATGGACAAACCGAATCTGGTATCCGATCGCAGAAATTGCCGTAACTTTGCCGGATAATTCAGGACGACCGTCTATTACGTGGACCATATCAGAAGATTACCCTAAAAGTCATGGAGCTAGAAAAGTGTGTTTTTGGTGTACTTTGGGATGGTGGACCGGAGAATCTAAAATCAGATTTTAAAAATTTCCGTAACATTGCCGGATAATACAGGATAACCCTAATGCCACCTTCCAAGGACAAAGCTGGCTCAGGGTCGCCGAAAGTAGCCCGGTTGTGTTTACGGGAACAAAACAAAAGTCTAATCTCAGATTTCAGAAACTCCTGTAGCTTTGCTGGATATTGCTGGAAATAGAGGAAAATGGCTTCGCATTCGAGTCCCACGTGCGGATTTTCATTCTCTCTAGCGGCTAAACTTTTATGCGCTTGGTAGTCGAAAGTCAGTTGCATGTGTGTTTCGGGGCGGGGAATGAGTAACTGAAAATGGATTTCAGGAGTTCCGTTAACTTTTATTTTCTTTTGCAAGATAATCTCGGAAGACCGTAATATATGTAGACAGTGTCACCAAACTAACTTCTAGACGTAGGTATGCAAAAAGCGAATCCCCGATGTAATTTTGGGACTTCCGATCAGAATATTCAACCCAAATAGAAACATTCCTGTAACTTTGCCAAATAATGCCAAACGACCGTATTTAATAAAACAATGGCAGATGTTTCCCTTAAAATGTTTGGTCTACGAAAAGTGTTTTCCGGCTGTTTTTTTTTTGGGGGGGGGCGTGGGTGTGGAATTGATTTTAGAAATCCAGTAACTTTGCCAGACAAGTCCAGATGACCTTAATGACCTTTCCCTTTTAACCGGGTGTATTTCGGGATGAGGAAATAGAATCTAGATTCGGACTTCAGAAAAAATTGTAACTATGTTGGATATTGGAGGAATGAGGTCTAATGGAGATTTGTGTGTGTGTGTGTTTGCGTGTGCCTTTGAATTCCATGCCGGAGTTTTATTCCCTATAGCTACTAAACATTCAGGCATAGCCTTGCGAGCATACGATAGCAATAGAAAACTACATTGGCAATTGCATCTTCAGGTATTTTTGCCACTTTGTTAGATGGTGGATAAATGAACATTCACCATTCAAACTGTCATTAGACATTCATAATAAACCAGACGCAATTTGTATCATTAAAATAATTAATGGCTACAGTATTGCAAGGAAGTTCAACCATAATCAGATAAATGTACCCCCATGTCCCGCAAACATCCACTCGAAACATTTCATGTAACTTTATAAGATTTAAACGGCAACGAAAAAATATTCAGGTGTGCTACCGTACTATTGTCTGGTGATTTTAAAGGACATTGAAAGTCACTCCTCACTCTAATTTTGCTCACGAGATTAACGCATGTTTAAAACAATTGCTTTTATGCCGAAACTTCGAGACACTTCATTTGACCATAAACATGTGAATACAATTGCAAGATGATCAATCTGTGTAAATAATTTCTAACAAAGTGCTGGATATTAGAAACGATGATGTAGAAATTCATCCCAATACATAATGTACCAAATTGCCAAAAAATTTCAGTACTTTTGTTCAGACAAAAATAAACTGACTGAGAGTGTTTTA